>JXTC01000738.1:39635-57373 GCA_002914845.1 Trema orientale
TCATATTTCTATGAGCCCCTTTTTAGAATTCTTGACAATTAGGGAAAGATAATTAGAGTTTTTAAATTATCTTTTAAAGTTTTTGATATAAACATCGAATTTTGAGTTTATAATATAATCATATCCATCACTATAAAACTTAATTTAACTAAAAGCATTTGATTGTTTAAGATTATTTTAGATGATTTGTTTTATCAATTGCATTTAAAGTGACGTGTAAAGAAAAAAAAAATAATCTAATTAAGAAAGAATATTCTAATTATTTAATATTATTTTTACCCATTTATTTTTTACCTTTAAAAATTAGTAATTGAGATGCGAGAATAGAAAAGAAAAATGACAATAGACCCACCCAAAAAAAATATTAACTTAGAATTCACATGATTTGTATACGGCGATATTTTAATATTTACTAGAATTATCATTAGATAATAATATCTAGCATTTTCAAGGAAATATCCTAATAGGAAAATCGTATGCTTCATAGTAAATAATGTGCCATTCTCTCAAGGGAAGGGGGGGAGGACTAACATGAAATTAAGACTATTATGCAATTTCAGTTATCATCACCGTGAAGCTTTGTCCATGGAGAGTTCTATTGTTGCCTAATATTATTGTCAATTGTAGTTTGCTAGGTAATGATGTTTGTGGCTTTATTCCAAGATCTTGGATTGTGGCTACACATAACCTAGCTGTTTTAGTTCTTTCTTCTATTGCAAGTTCTTATCGGTTATTTGAAACGCCAGATTGTATTGCTTCTACTGTGTTAGTAGATGTTTCCTTATCATAAGAAAAATAATTCATTAAAAAAAAGGCTACTATCCAGCCATGGACGAAAATATCGATACACCGATTTTACAGAGGGATAATATCGATATTGACAAAATTTTTTGAAAAAGTTACGAAAATCACAAATAATTAATTGGCTAAAACTATAAAATTACTTAATAAAACTTTAGAAAATTCTAAATCATTTCACAATTTACTAATAAATTAGCTTTCTTGCAAAAAGTGGTATATATATAGCTTAATATAGTGTGATACTTTTTAATGATTATTGTAACACTTAACTATTATTATTGTACTTGATTTTTTTTGTTTCTTTTTTTCTCCTTTTCTAAAGTATATATGTCATGTATATATTGTACTTGATCTAATAACGGTGAAAAAAATGTAAAAAATATGTTGCTCTTTTTAAAACACGAACTTGAAAAAGTTATCAATATTTCTCCGATATGTTGTGAATAATTTTATTGATATCAACATTTACCGATATTTTTCTGATATCGTCCTGATATTCTGACAATTTTTTTTTCTTTTTCCAGTGATATCTATATTGGGACCATGGCTAGATCAATATTTCGCCGAAAATATCAATTTTTCCAACCTTGTATGCAGCATGCGCACGACTTGTTGAAGGGAGTACTGATTGTAATTGGTGCCAACCAGTTAACCTGATTGTGTTTTACTTTTAAATTTTGGTTGTTTTTCACACTTGGTCTTTGGATTATTACTAATTAAACTAATTTAATTTGTATTGACTTTATGATACACTATTAGCGACTTTTAGAGAGAAGTTAGAGAGAGGACCGCTAATCTGCTCCTCTCTTCTCTTCCCCATCATTCACCCCTCAACAGCAGACATAAGGCCACAACAAACTCCCTCTTCCATAGGTGCCTCCCTTTACTGGGAAGGAGGTCCTTCCCTCTCTATGGTATGAGCTTTTCTCCTTTTCTTTGTCTATTTTTAGTTTTTTTCATTCAATAACTCTCCCTTTTAGGAGGAGAGTTTCACATCTAGATCTAGATCATGTGTGGGTCTAGTACACTCAGATCTAGATCTGTAGTGGTTTGTGTTATTTTTAGTTTATTTTTTGGTTTTTGTGTAGTTGTCTTCCAAATCGATCTGTATCAATTTTGATTCAGATCTAGAGAGTTACTTACTATAACGGATCAGAGTTGGCAGAATCTCCTTCAGTAAATCAATTAGAGTTGCCAATTCAGATTGGGAAGAATCAAGAAGAGTCATTGAAGTGCTCTATTTTACTCTTGGAGATTTTCTCCAAGATCATTGTTAGGGACCACCGATACTATGAGATTTACAAGGGTGTTGTCATCATCAAACTTTTGAATCGATTTCCTGATTTTCATTGTAAGAGGTTATATGTAACTCGATTAACTATTGTAACCCTTATGTGAGTTTAATAAAATTGTTTTGCTTTTCAAAAAAAAATTGTATCGACTTTAAATGGTAGAGAATAAATAATTATTGTTTATAAAGTCTACTTAAATTTTTTTTAAACTAGAAAGTCTAATTAAAGAAAACTAGGTGATAACTAGTTCATTCTATTCATGTGACAGGGCAAGACTTTACTAGTTGTATTCTATTAATGTGAGAGTCACGTATCCTAAAGGATAGTTAAGGATGAGATTGTAGCACCATTATGCTACACAAATATCCTCTAGAGACCAAATCTATACCTTCAAATAAACTAGAAGATTATAGATACAGAAGAGAACGAAAAGAGAATTTAAAAAAAAAAATAAAAAGAAAAATAGGTAGACAAGAAAAATAACAATCAGAAGAAATAAGTCTGAATATTAAGAAATTACATTAATCAAGTCATAAAAATAATGAAAATAATTGACCTGTATAATTATAAATAAGTAAAAGACAGTCACGATTTAACTAGGAAACTAATAAACAGAATCTAGAACAAAACTAAAACTCTATTTAGTAATAAATAATTAAAACTAAACAATTATCCTGATTCAAATAAATAACCTAATAACAACCCTAAAGTATGCTAATTATTCTATTCCTATTTTTCATCATTATCATATATATTCTTGTTTTTCAGATATTTTTCTTTTGAATGTTGTAGCAAATTGAATTAAAAAAAATGAAAATTCAATAGGGCATAGTTAAAACCAAAAATTTATCTTCTATTTCTCAAAAAGAAAAAAAAACTGAAAAATTGTTGTTATCTGTTGTGGTCGCCAAAGTGGCAGAATGTTAATGATGGGAAATGGCAGACAGAGAAGGCAGACAGCAGATAGGTGGGAAGTGAAGAATGGAATGATGGAAATTCCTGCCACAAAGTGAAGAATGATGCATCTATATGGCCCAACCATTACTCCAAAACCCCTAAATTATTTTTACCTTTTCTTTATCATTCTGATTTCTGAAATTCTTGGTCTTGTAGCACAATAGTAACAAAAAGTTTGCATTATGATTTTCATTTCATTTTTGTTTTTATATGGACTCTTGTTACTATTATTCTTATGTCATTTTTTTTTGATAATTATTCTTATGTCATTTTTGTTTCTGTAGAATACCAAATTAATCTCGTGATATATATGTGGTACAATTTAAGAATAATTCCTGCGATTCCTTTCTTCTTTCCCCCCCTTTTTTGGGTTCGTTTATTTTGGTAATAATAACAATTATAAATTTTATGGTCTCTACATTATTCAGAATTCTGATTTTACTAAATTAAAAAAAAAGTTTACTAGTCTTTCAATATGTTCTAAAAATCTTTGGTGCTAAAGAAATTTTTGGCTTATTATAAAAAAGAATTATGTAAGAATGCTCAGAAGATAAACTTTAGTTTCTAAGCTTTTTCACCACAAAATAATAAAAGGAGGGGAAAAAAAAAAGACGTGGTGTTGAATGGTGGCTTCGAGGACGCCGGTACGTTTTGGCGTGTGCAGTATAAAATATAAATGAGCTGATCAGCTCAGTTGCCTCGAGAAGTATGCCTAAAACCCTCAGAAAATAGAATATGTGTTTCTTTTTAATAATAATATTTTTAAAAAAAAATTGAATATCTTTAACAAATTAGTCAATATAGTTAAAAAAAAATAGAAGAGTAATTTATTGATTTAATTGACTGACTGATTTGCTCTGACTTTCTATCACTTCTCCTCTTTGCATGATGTAGAGAGAGAACGGACGTAAAGGGGAGAGAGACCAGGGGTTGGACTTTTTGGATATGGATGGGAAATCAAAAATGCTTTTTTTAATTTAATTTAATTTGTTTTTATTTTTTGATTTTTTAAAGTGAAATCGAATATATAATGATGAGTCCTGTCAATCGTCCAGTAAATGATGTAGACTAAGACTACGTCGGGATAATACCTGAATCTTGTCCTTATATGTAACTGTGTAGAAATATATTTTTATTGCAAATTTGTTTATTATTTAAAAAAAAAACAAAAAAAGATCATAATTTTGTATGGATCAAAATTGTTGTGTGATTTTTTGATCACTCCAAATAGTTGATCTGCCTAATTTTAAAAAAGGCAACTAGCTAATTGAAGAGGAGATAATTACCCATTATTGTGTAGTCAATCAATCTCAATATTATATTATATTTTATTATGTAGTTTCTTATTCACAAAATTGAGAAACCTAAAGCTACCCTCACCCATATAAAGGGGCTCAGTCTCATAATTTTTCATCTCATAGTCATCTCACAATCACTTCATACACTCTCTTTGTAATTCTCTCTTTGCTCTCACTTTGAGACATAGAGAAACTCTTATAATTCTTCAGAAAATAGTAAAGAACAGTGGACGTAAGCTCATCTTTTTTGGGGCTGAACCACTATAAAATTCTTGTCTCTTCATTTGCTTTAATTTATCAACCCTTTTCACACAAGCCATATATTGCAATTTCGTAAATTCGTTGTTGACAAAACCTCCGTCAACAATTGGCACTAGAAGGAGGGCTATTCCAGCAAAGTATTCATCAATTTTGCTTATTCAACAATGGCAAACACCAGAAACACTACCAGGAACGCTGAAGTTAGCCAAAATCAAGGTACTGCTGCTACACAAGTCGTCTGCTCAGGATCAACTAGCTGTGAGCGCACCTGAGGAGAATATCGTCCAGAGACAAGATCGCATAGAGAATGCTCTTGCAAACCTTCAGCAAATCACCAATCAGATCAATGATTCTCTGAGGCGAGTTGCTGAAAGACAGATGGTCACTCCACTATAGCACGAACGGCCCAAAGATCACCCTGCACGACGACCAGAAGGAGGGATCCAGATCCAGGAGGTGGGAAATCGCGACCAACCCAGGACCCATCAAGAGCGACATACAGATCGCACTTCTAAGGGAAAAGGTAAAGTTGCACACTTACCACAGGAATCCGGTACTGGGAGTTCGAGCACAGACCATGATCATGGACAACCCTCTAGGAGAGCTTCCGTCAATCGTGATCGTCTGAGCAACGAGCAGAATCGTCAATCGAGAAGCGTCTTCGAAAGAATTAACAGGGAGCCAAGGCAAAACTCTGCAGACCTAAGACAACATCTAAAACAGCAACGTCAAAGAGTTAGTCATGAGCGATCTATATCACATCATAATGACAGAACTCTTTCATGTCGAACTATTTCAGTGGAATCTTCACAAAGGTCGCTGCAAACTATGTCTAATCAACCTGTCTTACGTCGTGATAATAGCGACCAAAGACCATCCCTACCATCAGTAAGAGACAATGCGCTTCCTCTTAACATTGACGTTCATAATTTGAGGATCGCATTAAATGCACTTATTGGATGGGATGATGAACTCGCGGATGGATATCGTCATTTGCCATTCAATGAAGAAGTTCGAGCTGTTATACTTCCTACTGGATTCAAACTTCCCACTATAAATACTTTTGATGAAAAAACTGATCCACAGGACCATATGGATCACTTCAACGATCTGATAGAACTCCACCCAGTCGATGATCTCGTATGCTACAGATGTTTCACTATAACTTTCACAGGTGCAGCGAAGAAGTGGTTCCGAACACTTGAGCTTGGTTCAATCTCGTCCTAGCAGCAACTTCAGACCGCATTCTTGAGACAATTTCAAGCTGCAAAGAACTTTATTGTTCCATTGACCAGTCTGTCCGCAGTTTGATAAGGTCCAGATAAAACTCTGCGATCATACCTCAACTGTTTTACCTCAGAGTTGGCAAAGGTCAACAACCCGCCTGAAGGAGGAGTCCTGATCTTAATGATGGCCGGGGTGTGACCAGAGACTAAACTCTGAGAAGAGTTATTAGAGCGAGATGCAGAACTCTTGAAGACTTCTATTGGAGAGTTGGTCGACATCTAAGGGTGGAATATTTTCTAAAAAATCTTCATAAGACGAAGAAGAAAGAAGGAAAAGACATGACCAAAGATGCGACCACAACAACCAACAACAAGAACAAGAAGTCGAAGAAGAGCTGACTGAAAAGTAGCCCGAATCGAAGAAGCAGGAAATTCCAAGGGCTCCCCTGCAGTTCAACAATTACACTGAACTGAGTGTACCCATAGATCATATTTATGCGGTCACAAATTAGCAGGAGCAGTATCGTCAACCGGAGCCGATAAAATGGGATAGAGCAAAGCACGATCCAAAAAATTTTACCGATATCATAATGATATTGGACACCATACCAATGACTGCTATGCCCTGAAGGATGAGATCGAAAAGTTAATCAGAGAGGGGCGGCTACACCAGTGTACCAGGCACGACGATAGAGATTTACATTGATAACATATTAGTGAAGTCGAAGAAAGCTGAAGATCACATCAAACACTTGATGAGATATTCAAAATTCTTCAAAAATATCAGATGAAGTTGAACACCCAGAAGTGTGCATTTGGTGTAGGATCTGGGAAGTTTTTCGGATTCATGGTCAATCGGCGAGGTATCGAAGCTAATCCTTAAAAGACCCAAGCATTGATTGACATACAATTGCCTCGCAAACTCAAAGATGTGCAGAGCCTGGTGGGAAGAGTGGCTGCACTGAGCCGATTTATCTTAAGATCAATCGAGAAATGTCAACTATTTTTCGATGTACTGAAGGGATTGAAAAAGTTTGAGTGGACCGAGAAGTGCGAGTAGACGTTCCAAGATTTGAAGAAAAACTTTGGTTCTCCTCCACTCTTGTCGAAGCCAAAACTAGGGGAAAAATTGTAGTTGTATCTCGCTTTTTCCAAATATGCGACAAGTGCTGTGTTAATTCGAGAAGAAGAAAATATACAGCGACCTGTGTATTATGTAAGGCAAAGACTACTCCATGCCGAAAGGAGATATCCGGAGATGGAAAAGTTGGCACTAGTATTTGTCATCACATCTAGGAAACTTCGACCTTATTTCTATACACATTCCACTGAGATTTTCACAAACTTTCGATTGAAACAGATTTTGCAAAAGCTTGAAGCATCAGGATGATTACTCAAGTGGGCGGTTAAGCTGAGTCAATTTGACATCAATTTTCGACCTCGCATTGCGATTAAAGATCGTTAAACGAAAATGGAGTTGGTGTGGGTTTGATGTTGATCTATCCAAAATGGTATAATATTCATTGTGTACTTCGCTTTGGATTTTTAGTATCGAATGATGAAGTATAATATAAAGCATTAATTGTTGGACTTAAGCCCGCACAAGAGATGAAGTTAGAGATAATCGAGGTGTTCAATGATTCCCAATTAGTTGTTTGCCAAGTAATTGGTAATTACCAAGCAAAAAGATGGAAGATGCTCGCATATTTGCAATAAGTACAACATTTTTTCTCAATGTTTACTGCATATAGTATTCAGCTACTACCTCGTAGAAAAAATAGCCAAGCAGATGTCTTAGCTAAATTGGCCTCGACGAAGGATGTAGGATTACTGAAGTTGATAATCATTATCGATATGCTCGTGTAAATGAGAAAAATTTGCTGGTCAATTCACACCTATGGTTGAGGGACGCCTCTCTAGATTGAGAATATATGCACCTCATGGTCGAGACATATCTCTATAAGATTAAATGAATGCAACTATATGACTACGACGAGATCTTTATTCAGTTGATCATACCTCGATAAGATCTTTATTCGGTCCTTGAACTCTTCATATTCAAGCTTCTTTATTATATATGAGCTCCCCATTACTCAAGCTCTCCCTCTATATTCGAGCTCCCTATTACAAGAGCTCTCTATTATATTCAAGTCCTCACTATCTTTGATCTCGATACGATATTCACTCTGTTCCTCAGACCTTCAAGATCTCTGGATCATTGAGCTTTTTATTACACAAGCTCGCTCTCTACCATGTTCGAATTAATTATCTTCGACCTAGACGAGATCGTCACTCGGTTTCGAAAAACCTCAACAAGATCTCTACTCGATCATTGAACTCTCCATATTCGAGCTCCATCATATTCGAGCTCCCCAAGTACGAGCTCTTCATACTATATGAATTTTCATCACTACTATCAGTAATTTTTCTCAAGTCTCTTCATCTCGTATAAACTATTATGCGACTACTAGCTCGTGGGGCATCTTCATATATTTCGATGACTTTATCATAAAAGCTTATGCATTTTCTTCTTGTAATCTATCTTTATTCTTATGTGCTGTCCACTTACAGTTTTATGGCGTATTAGTATATGACAATCATGAGACTTAAGTCCAACTAGTTCCAAATTGTTCATATCCACTAATATTCTAATATTAGAAGAATAGCCTTCAGGAACTTTCACATTAAATAAGGATTGACACAATTGATATTTTTCTTCCCTTTTCAATGTGAAGCAAGCATGGAATAAATATGTTCGCTTCTCCCCCGCTCTAGGAGCTAACTCTTTTCGAACACCCATATCAACAAGATCTATACGGGTACTACTGCTATCCTTATTCTTTCCTAGAATATTTAATAAAGTTCTAATTATACTATAACATATGTTCTTTTCAATATTCATGACATCTAAGATATATCTCAGAAGTAAATGTTGCCAATATTCCAACTCAAAGAATATAAAAATTTCTTCTTCCAACTACTTTTTGGTGTTTTCACAATCTTCACATTAATGCGCATTTTTATTTTCTTATTGATATCACTTATTTTAACCTTCCTAATTCTAGATTCGAGTTTAGAGACTATTTCTAGTATCTCTGTCCCAGTTAAAGGTTGTGGTGCCAATTCAAATTTTTGAGAACCATTAAATACTTTTTTCCAATTTCTGTATACATGTTTGCGAGGTAAAAACCTTCTATGACCCATATAACTCATTTTTCAAGCATGTGTTAAGAATTGATAACTTGTTTTCTCATCACAAATAGGACATGCTTTATATCCTTTAGTACAAAATCCTGACAAATTTCCATATGCAGGAAAGTTATTGATTGTCCATAGTAATACTGCCTTGAGAGTAAAATCTTCGTCCTTATATGTATCATAGGCATTCACACCATCATTCTACAAACTATTCAAATCATCAATCAACGGGGCTAAATACACATCAATGTTGTTACCAGGTTATCTAGATCCTGATATTAACAATGTAAGAAGTGCCAACTTTCTTTTCATACACAACATGGAGGGAGACTATAGATTACAAGCATTACAGGCCAACAACTTTATTTCCTACTTAGAGTTGTATGAGGATTAATACCATCCGCAGATAGACCAAGACAAAGATTTCTTGGATCACTTCCAAAAGAAGGCCATTTATAATCTATTATTTTCCAAGCCGATGAATCGGCTGGATGTTTAAGTTTACCATCTTCTATCCTCTCATTCGCATGTTATGTTAGACAATTTCGGAATAGATGGATAAAACAAGGAATTGGAGGAATATATCACAAAACCTTAGAAGGGGTTCCAACCTCTAGCTCTTCAGAATTCTTATTTTGTTACCACCTAGGCTCACCATATACTGGACAAGAAATTGCATCTTTAAATTTCTTTCGATATAAAATACAGTCATTTGGACAAGCGTGAATTTTTTCATATTGCATATCCAATGAGCATAAAATCTTTTTGGCCTCATAAAAGGAAGGCGGCATCTCATTATCACTCAGCAACATCTCTCCTAGTAAAGCTAACAAGTCTAAAAAACTCTTATCATTCTATCCATATCTTACTTTCAAATTATACAATATCAATAGTGCAGACAACTTTGTAAATTTCATGCAACCTAGATATATCGGTTTCTCAGCATCATTAAGTAATAATTGAAACTTAATAGGATCTACATCTCTTTCATACTGTGTATCATCAATCATTTTAAAAAGATCATCATTAAAATCTAACTTATAATTATCTCTTATACTGTTTTTCGAAGAAAATCTTGTAATAAAAAATTTTTCATCATGCCAAATCTATTGCTTATAACTTTGATCTATTTCATTGAAATATAAGTGTTCTTTTATCTTTTTAATACCCATCTTTTACAAATTTTCACATTTAATACACGGGCACGGAATTAAATTGTAATCTTTGATATTTTCAATAGTGAACTCTAAAAAGCTATCAACTCTCTTTCTATACTCAGTCAATAATCTATCCGCCAACATCTATTCCTTATCCATTCTATGCATAATTGAAAAAAAAAAAAAAAAAAAAAAACCTTAAACAACTGATATAAAAACTAACTATATTGAGTACTATAAAAAATTGCACATAATCTCCCCTATTTCGAGCACTAACCAATTGAGTAACTAAAATACCCATTATACATTAACACTTATTTCAAATTATTCTCATATTTCTAAGTACTACCAAATTGAGAACTTAACATATGACAAAATAACATCAACACAAATAATAAACTTAAGCAATTCCATACAATTATAACATCAATATATCACCACAACGTACAATTTCCTATATGATATCATATCTCATCTAGTTTAAACTTTCCAAAGTAATAAGAAAAAATCAATGTGGAAAGTGACATAAGTTTACAAAAGAAAAAAATTTGAGAAAACATACCTCAATTTGCTCAATTTGGTAATTTATAAGTAATCTAAGTACTCCAACTTCTACTAAAACCTATACACAAATTAAAATAATGAATAAAAATTTAATATCTATAATCCACAATACTTTAAAATTAAAAATTCATATATTTGAAATAAGTATATATACAAAATAAGAAGTTTAACAAATAAAAAATGAAATATAATTCTATAATAACAATGTATATCCAACAAATAAAAGATTTTAGAATCTAAGATCTCAAGTTAACCTTTCACACTATTTAAAACGTGAAATTGGTAGAAATTGAGAGAGCCTACCTCAATTTCAAACTTTTGCAAATAATGATCAATTCCACATAACTTCACCTAAAACAATTAAAAAAAATAAAAAAGGAAAATTCCAAAAAACGCAAAAAAAACAAATAAAAATGGAAAAAATTGGAATAAATGAAAACAAAGAAGGAAAAAAAAAAATAACCTAAAATATGATTTCTAGTAAATAAACATGAAATTTGTAAAAATTGATATAACACACCATTAATTTGAAACTTTTTACAACTAAATAAACTCACACTTCACCTAAAATAAAAAAATAAAAAAATAAGGCGAACAAGAACCCCAAACAAAAAAAAAAAAAAACAAAAAAACAAAAAATCCAAATAAATTTTAAAAAAAAAACAAAAAAAAACCAAAAAAAAAAATTCCAAGAAAAAAATAGTCTAATTACTACTTACAAGAGTAAATATTATCAATGCATACTTAAGAGATTCCCATTTGATAAATTAGGATTCTAAATTCAAACTCTCCCAAATATAACCTAAAACATGAAATTTATACAAAATAATTGGTCAAAATAATGATTATGACAATAGATATTATAATTTTGGTGAGAAAAATGAGTTTAAAAGTTTAGAGCACCTTGTTTGCCAGAAAAAATAGTGAAAATAGGGGAATGGGGAGACTTAGCCGCAGCTGAAAGTGAGGAGGAGGTGAAATGCTGGAATTAGGGTTTTTTAGGGCCCTTTATATAGGGCTCCTTGCTTAGGTGCTGAGAAATACTTACCGCGGTGCCTACTGGAGGCCGTGTATTTCACACATAACGGCACCTGGTAGGCGCTGTGAAAATAAACACAATGTATCCATTTATCACAGTGCCTTTTGTGGTAGTGTCGCGCATCCATACACGTGCTGTGACAGGTGATATTTTTAGTAGTGTCCAAGAACACTAAAAAAATACAAAGAATGCTTTTTTTTTTCTTCTCTCCAAATCTTTTTGTTTAATTTATTTTCTTTTAAATACACTTCTAGATGTTATAACTTGCCGACACAACATCTGTTACGTTGACAAGTTGCCTTTCCTATCAGTCCTTTGGTAACGCAACTTTCTAACACATTCTTGCATTAGAAAACCTTTCCCAAAGCAATTGGCCTATTTTTGTAGACACTTCAATACATCAAGGAATATCTTAAATCTTATAGTGTAATTCGATCAAAAGTTTTTTTTTTTTTTTTTTGCTTTTTACTATTTGTTAGATTTGGCAATTAACAATTATTATCTAAAAAAATTATTATATGGTAATTAGCTGTATATGTATACAATTGAAAAAACTATAATTGTGTTGAACACATAGATGTGAACCTACGTGTGTATGTGTGTGTGTGTTTTTTTTTCTCCCCCTAAATGTGGGTTGATTTTTGCAAATGTCATATTTGTATTTGTTTTTTAGATTTTGTAATTTTGTTTAGTCATATAAAAAAAAATCAATATATGATTTTGATTTAAATAAATGCTGCTTTATTTCACCACAAATATTAATGAATAGATATGCAACATAACAATTTGTCAAACATATTTCTCAGGACGAGTTCTAATTCCCCTCCCCCCAAATTATGAGTACTGTAGACTTTTGCTCCCCGAACTTTTTTTTCTTGCATTTGTCCCCCTTGTGTTATTTATTTTATATGAAATTAGTCCTTCTGTAAACTCCCAGATTTTTATGAGGTATTTTGGTCATTTTATTAATTTTTAGATTTAACAAGTGAGGGGTATATTTGCAAAAGTTTTAAGAAGTATGGACTAAAATGTAATTTCTGGAGGGACTAGATTGCAAGAAATTTGAAAGTTGGGGGTCAAAGTGTAATTTTTAAAAAATTGCACGATGCCCTACAAAGTCACGTGGACTTTTTCCTCTTCTTCCTTCTCTCTCTTCTTCGCTCAGCTCTCTCTTTCTTCCTTCGAACGAAGCAGACGCCGAAGCTGAAGCTCTCCTAGGTGCCACCTCTGGCCACCATCTGGCCAAGGGAACCACCGAGTAGCTCCAGCTCGCCGCTAGCTACACACTGCAGCCATCAGAGCCGCCAAACGTTGGCGAGGAGCTTGAGAAGCAGTAGACGTTTTTGGTCACCGGCGACTATTCTGGCCAACTGATCTCAAACTGGGCTCATTGGATTCGTCTCATCGTAAAGATCATCAAGGTATATATTTGACGATCCTGTTTTGCCCGAATCAAAAGTTGCCATTTATGAGTGTTTTGAGCTTGAGTTTGACTTTTTGATCAAACCGTTGGATTATATTTTTGATATCATTTTTGGAATGTACTCAGAAATAGAGAAGACTGATATATATATTGACTATATTTTTTGACTAGCACAAAAAACAAAATCGAACGTCTAAAATTTGCTTCGTTTTGTGTGCCATGGGTCCGGTTTCGGCTCGGATCTAAATTAGACGAATTATATGTCTAACCTAGCTATTTTAGGTGCTAGGAATTCAATGAAGAGATCCGTTTGTAGATTTGAAGCTTTATTGAGAAGTTGGTTTTTCACAAGAGAACGTTCGAGAGATTGGAATTGGTTCCCGACCCTCCGAGTGGTCATCCAACGATACCTTGAGGATCCAATAGTGTGGTTTCTCTATTCAAGTGAGGTAGGGATTCAGTTACCCTTATTTTGTATTGTTTTTGAATAAAACGTATTTTCTACAACATATGATGACATATATGATTTTAAAACTATTTTAATATCTGTGATGGGATTTGATTGTATGATATATATTGTATTACTCTGGAACTTTTCTGAGTACAGGTTACCTTTGGGTATATAAAAAATAGGGCCGTTATACTGCCCGTCTTGCTATAAAACCTAATATGTTTATTTTACTGAAAAACCAGAGCACGATTATTTTCATATTTAAGTTCTATATTGCACATGTCATAAGATCATACATGAGCACCGTGTTAGTATCGTGGGTTTACAGTGTGGCATTACGTGCCCCACTGTCAGTGTAGAGTCCGTAAACTTGCATGGGATTTGTTTCTTCTGATTACCTCTCCATTTGGCAGGCGTAGGCAATTCGGTTACCCCTCCAAGTTTAGTAGGCGACACATGGGTGTCCCCTCCGGGTATGGGCTTAGATGTCAGGCAGGCTGTTAGGTACACTTAGTGCCGTAATCTTGGGTTTCCACAGATGAGAGAATGTGAGCTCATAGGTATGGGTTAATTTGTGTCATGTGCATATAAATTGGATGATTTTGCTATTGGAATATTTGCCCTAAAAAGCAGATTTCTAATTTTACCCTTTTAGTATAAACAACTTTCTCTTATATGCAATTATGATAGTTGGTAGATTAAACTGTATCTATGATAGTTGGTAGATTAAACTGTATCTGTTGAATAGTTTATTTATCTGAAAAAGATTCCATGACTTTACTTGTGTATAAAGAAACAAACATAATTAAGTGTTAATTATGGGGTGACTTATTTCTTTATCTAAGTCTAAATTAATTAGTTCACAATCTGTAAATAAAGATAGAATACATTATTTACTAAAGATTATAGTGTTTTCTCTATCCCAACGGGAATGATGTGTCTCAAATCATTGAACTATTTGACTTCTGATAGAAATACTAGTACAATATAAATAAGTTATGTGTATTGAACTAGACCAGGTAATATAAAGAATTCGAGTGCCGTAACTCAATTCTTATATTACCACAAACTAGCTCTTAGCATGTAGATCTTAATCCTTGATGTTTGATTGGACTTGCTTTCATGGATTATAGCCTTTTGATTTGCTGAAAGACTAGTCTCTGTGAAATTAGAGGTAAACTCTGGCATATTAGAGGTTATGATTTATGAATTGATTAGAACACTAAATAGTTAAGGACACTATACATTAATATCACTTTAAGGTCTTTCAAAATTCATAGAATAATTAAATCCAAGATCTTAGTATTCACTTTGTGAATTGGTTGATAATTTTGTCTAAATGGCCATTGAGAACAAAATTATTAACAACATTATTCCTTAATAGAAAGATGGTAACTTAAAAGTAAATATGTGTTGGAGGGGTATTACGATAATTTTACCTATCCAACTACCGCATTGTATAGGGATTCTATATGTGGTATAGAATATGCTAGATGGACTGGTTAATCAAGGCTGTTGATTAAATCTCTATAAAAGGCATGACATTTAATCTAAGAGTGCAGCATTAGGCCTTTAATGGAGTGTTCCCTTATTAATAATATTTACATAAATACCATAATAAGAGTTATTATGTATTTATTATACTATTAGAGCTTAGATTATTTGGATCCATTAGGTCCCTTGTCTAACTCAACAAAGCTCATTAATTGGTTGGTGGTATTTGTGAAATTAGTTTCATGAAACTGTGTAAAATAATAATTCTACACAGAAGTTGGTATTTTTATAAATAAGGTTCATGAGTTGGACATATTTATAAAAATACACTCAAAGCCTAAATTGGAGAACAAGCCCAATCCTAGTTGGACTGGGATTAGTAGTTTTGAGTCTCATATATATAAGATATATGAGAGAAAAAACTGCACAGTAATATATACAGTGCTACACGTGAAACACAGAGGGAGAGAGAGAGATAATTCGGCCAAGACTGAGAAAGAGAGGAGAGAAAAACTTTCCTGTAATCTCAAAGTCTCATCTCACATCCAGATGTTCCAAAGGATCAAGAAGGTGTTCTTGATCGTTCTCCAACGTAGGATTCAACGTAGTGCCCACTCACCTCATCAACTAAGAGCAAGAGCATAGACAAGAAGATCTAGGGTTAGAGATTTGATCACCATCAATAAGGAGATCAAGGAAGAGTACGCTACAAGAGGTAAACCCTAATCTCATCTCTTGGGTTTATGTATCTAGATTTGATTTATGTTATACATGATCCTGTAATTGATTTATGCATATTCTATGATTATGAAAACTGTTTTCATGTAAAAAGTTTAAAACCTAAATCTGCTAATTTTTCCGCTGCGTTCATGATGTAATCATGTGTTTACTATATTTGCATGCATGTATGATTTTTCCTAAGTGTTAAGTCAAATTATCAGCATTTGCTTATACTATTTTATTTATACATATACATATGGATTTTCGGTTTTAGACTATTATATATGTATATTTTGTATTTAAACTAACCATGCAGGAACTTTCTATCGAGGTAATTATTTTTTTACTGGGTATTTTATGCTCACCTCCTACCTTCCTTCCTCAGGTAGTGTTCAGTGCGATCTTGGTGATCAAGAGGATTAAGATGCTATCTTTGATTGTAGTTCATTGTCTTGTTAATGTTAGAAGCTTGTTGTTGTGGTGTTTGGATTGTTTGAATTTTATATTAGCATTAAACCAAGATTACTATTTTCCATTAAGTTCGTGAACTTATGTATGCCATTCTAGTTTTCAATATTTGTTGTGAATGATGATGATGCTTAGACTTAAACTCGATTTATATTTTTCAGATATTATTCGATCTATATTTAATAGTGTATACGAACTGTGGGAGAGTTTCAAGGGATAAAATTCTTAATATTTTATTTAAATGGACTGTTTTATAAAACTGAAACTTTTAAGACCTTTTTAAAATAAATCGAGGAATTTCCTATCTTTGTGAAATTTCCTTTCTACCACTGGCTTAGGTTTTGGGTCATGACAGAAATTGTGGTATTAGAGCTTGAGTTTAATAGTTCAGACATATCATCATTTAACTAGATTGAAGTTGTGTTTTATAACAAGTATGCATCATTATCTCACTAACAACTTAGCATATTGTTCCAGACTTTTAAGGATGCCTCCAAGAAGAGTTCGGAGGCACCAGCTAGATGCCAAACCTCCTCATCGTCCAGATTTCACTCATCTGATCGAGGCAATGCACCCGAAATTCTCCCAAATGAGCAGTCCAAACAATCAGCCTCCAGCTCTGAGGGAGCGTTGTTGGTTGGAATATACAACTATAAAATCACACACTCCCATGCAAGTACACACGGTCACAATTAATATAGATATAGAAGTAGAGTGTCGAACCTACGAGGATTGATTTCTAATTCAATGCCAAGTATTAAAATTATCTCAATTTTAACTTTATCCAAACAACTGAAATATAGATTTTGAAGAAATAAAACTACGAAAACTACAGTATCATGGAAAATAAATGTAAGCAAGTAATAAGCAAAATATCTAGATTTACTAATTCTCCAACCATTCTTTAAATATACAATCTCCTAATTTCCCTCTTAAATTAATTAATCCATTAGAGTTAACAACTGAGAATTCAAATGTATTCACAAACTCCTATCCAAGACATAAGTGAAAATACCTAGACAAGCTAATATATTACTCCTAACATAAATTAACTAGATTCATTAAGTTTAGTAATTCTCAAAGAGGTTGCACAAGTCATAAAAGTATATTCCTATTCTATGCAAACTTACCACAAACTAGGTAATCTTATATTGTTTTACCTGAGTCCAAACCTATATTCCCCTTCCTAAGTTCATAAAGGTTTCACTCAACAATCTATTTACTGATCAATTAAATAGAAGCAATAAGCATAAGATAAAACAAATAACTCAACAATAAATTCTATTAATGAAATAAGAGAAATAAGCAAACACAAAATACTAGGTTGGTTCACATAGTAAAACTAGACAAAGAAAGATTTAGTTCATAATATTAATTGAGAACAATAAC
>JXTC01000738.1:57755-68364 GCA_002914845.1 Trema orientale
TGTATATGAGCATTTTGACGCTGTGGTTTCCTGATAAGCTATTTTTGAGTGTGTACATTATGTATATTTTCCTGAGAGGTCCACTATGTGAGTATGTATATATGTATACATCAGACTACGTATAATTATGAGTGAGTAGAATTTCCTTTTTTCTCCCAGAAAGCATAAAAAGTTTAAATTTTCCCCGATTTTGTCAGTTCCAAGTCGAGTGGCTTCTCCCGATCTCACTAAATAATTTTACGAATATCCTCACGTACGTGTGTGGGATGTGGGGATGTCACACCTAATTTCCCTCTTAAATTAATTAATCCATTAGAGTTAACAACTGAGAATTCGAATGTATTCACAAACTCCTTTCCAAGACATAAGTGAAAATACCTAGACAAGTTAATATATTACTCCTAACATAAATTAACTAGATTCATTAAGTTTAGTAATTCTCAAAGAGGTTGCACAAGTCATAAAAGTATATTCCTATTTTATGCAAACTTACCACAAACTAGGTAATCTTATATTGTTTTACCTGAGTCCAAACCTATATTTCCCTTCCCAAGTTCATAAAGGTTTCACTCAACAATCTATTTAGTGATCAATTAAATAGAAGCAATAAGCATAAGATAAAACAAATAACTCAACAATAGATTCTATTAATGAAAGAAGAGAAATAAGCAAACACAAAATACTAGGTTGGTTCACATAGTAAAACTAGACAAAGAAAGATTTAGTTCATAATATTAATTGAGAACAATAACATTATAATCCAATGAATTTAAGAAATATAAAATCAAAGAGAGAAAAGTTATAGAATTCCCCTTTAGAAAAGCTTGAAAGTGTTCATGGAGGTTGTCAATCTCCTCCTCCAAACTTGATTTTTGCTCTCTTGAATCTTTCCTCAAAGATTTGCTCCCAACAATATCATTCTCTAAATATGTAAGATACAAAGCAAAACTCACAAGAAAATGAAAAAAAGATGGTATAAAAAAGGGAGGTGTTGATGTTGTGGAGGAAATCAAGAAATAGATTATTGGAGCTTATCTTCTTCTTCTTCCTCTTCTTCTTCTTCTCCTTCTATGGTTGCCTCTATCCCTTTCTCTCTATCCCCACATGTCTCTTTGAACCCCAAAGACAGGGTTTTAAAGAGATGACTCGTGCAAACCTAAGGCAGGCTGAATTTGGACCCTTGGATCGTCGAAAAGTTAATCTTGGACGTCAATTATTGACTCAGGAAGCAGGAGGGGGCACCGCGGCACCAAAATTACCCGAGAGTTGGCGCTGCAGCGCCACTTTCTACTAGTTTGGCGCCTCAGCTTCCCGGGTGCGCCATTTCTTCGTTTGAGCTCCGATTTGCGTTATTTTCATTACGTTACGACCGTATCGGATTAAAATTCACTTCTAATGATTTGAAAGACAAATTTGTTAGGCACAAATTCACCTCAATTCATATCAAACACCCTTTTTTTATTCTCCTATGTGCACAAACAAGTGAAACAATAAAACAACAAGAAAAACGCTTAAAACAACTTAATATAAACAATAACATAGCAAAACTTAAGGCAAATTAGTACTAGATAACTCCAATTTTATGGACTTAACAAGCGTTAGCTAGATCAGTCCGATCACCTCCAGTGGTTCATACGCCTCCAGCTAGGGTAATATGATGGGAGACTAGAGCCTCTCACGGTAATTGCTAGGTTTCGTGAGATGGAGAGGCATTTTCGGGCCCTTGGTACTCCGATTGAGTTTTGGGCAGTCTTTGTTGTCACGCGTCTGGCGGGGAGTGCCATTCACTGGTGGGAGATAGTTGAACGAATGCAAGATATGGTAGGCCTGACTTGGGAGGACTTTGAATGGATTTTCAATGCCTAGTATGCCAATGAAGACCAAAAGATGAAGTTGTGAACCAGTTTGAGACTTTGATCCAAGGTAACAGAACGGTGAATGAGTATCTGATAGAGTTCACTGAGTTGGCAAGTGTTACACTTGGACTAGATATAAGTGAGAAGTATAGAGTTGCCAAGTTTAGGAGTCATCTGAATCGAACGATATCCCAATTAGTTTATCAAATTTTAATACCAATAGATGTGCCAAGTGAGTTGTCACTATTCAATTGGTGAATGGTATTAAATTTATTTGCGGTAAGTTTCAATACACTAATTGAATGATAACAACTCACTTGCCACATGTGTTGGTGTTAAAAATTTAGTAAATTATTAAGGATACCTAGCATTATCCATGTGCATTAAGTCATTGAAAAACAGCCTACTCCTAAAATCCTACAAATTTATTTAATTGAAAAAAATTATAAAAATATCATAAAAATTTCAAACAATGAAAATAGAATAAATTTGATAGGTTTATAAATCCATTGTGACTAAGTATGTCTCGATAAATAAGGAGCCAAAAAATATATATTTTCTTAAAGACTATAAAACTAATGCAACAATATTCAATAGATAATATAATCTCTAATGACTTTACTGAAAAATGGATATAGAAACGATATTGTTAATAAAGATAGTGGAAAAAGATAAACAAACATTATAGGTTTTAAATTGATATCCTAGGATATAGGAACTAATTGGTGAATAATTTACTATCCTGTATTAGTAACGAGTTGTATGTAATGAAACTAAAAAGTAAAATATAATCATGAAAGTTGCTTTTGATAAGAGAAAAAGGAATACTATGTTCTTATTTATTATCTTGTTTACAGAAAGCCAAGCACACCTTTTATAAAGAAAGGTGCAAAGGTAAAAAAAAGATAAATCAAGAAATATGTGGTTGTAATCTTTTAAGTGAAAGATTCAATAAATAAATAAATAAAGTAAAAAGGTCATCCGGCTATTGATGTGACCAAACGAGCAGCTAGATGTGGTCATAGGCTACTAGTGCCAGGTTGGTTTCTAATAGGTAGTCTAAGTTTGAATCCAGATTATGTTGCTTTAAATGTTGGTCCTCTTTAGCTTGATTGTGGGGTATGTGAGGCAATATTAACATTTTATCAAGCCCGCTCAAGTTTTAGTGTGGTAGCGAGTGCATCTTAGCTTGAAATGAAAAATTTTGAAGGTTGCTTTGCGTAAGGCCTTGGTGAGAACATCAGTGATCTATTATCGAGAAGGCAAGAAAACAATTGTCAAGAACCTAACACATACTTTTTCTCAAATGAAGTAATAGTCTTACTCAATATATTTCATGCATGCACGAAAGACATGATTGGTGGACCTGTCAATCGCACTTAGATTGTCACAAAGCAACTTTGGTTTTTTAGTAAGTGGGATCCCAATGTCTCAAAGAAGATAGGAATTCTATGAGAGTTACATGGTAGTACAAGCCGGGGCACGATATTCTGCTTCAGTACTAGAATGAGCAACTGTTTGTTATTTCTTGGATTGCTAGGAGAAACAGTTCAACCCCAAAAAAGAGAGAAAATTCGGTGGTGCTTCGTCTAGTGAGTGGACATCCTGCCTAATCTACATCATAAGAACTGGAATGACTGAGAGTATTTTGAGCTAAATAGCAATGCCTATAGTCCATGGTACCTTTAAGGTATCTTATAATTCTTTCGACAGCCCTAAAGTTAGCTTTGGTGGGAGTTTGAAAGTGTTAACACCCTTTATTAACACCACAAGTAATGTCAGGGCGAGTGAAGGTCAGATATTGTAATTAATAATTTAAAATATATTGAATTTATAGGATTTCATTCAAAACAATTAAATTACATATGTATTCAAAACATGTGCGACATACTTTACAATTTAAAAGATTGAAGATTTATTGAATTTTATTTAAAGATAAAAATGGAATAAAAGATGTATATTTTCAACAGAATTGGCACTCAAACTTTCCATACTCTTCCTGAGATTACAGTGGCTACCCAACTAGCAGAAGCCATTGAAAAGGGATTGGATTCTAGGAGAAACCAGTGTAGAGGTAATGATAAGAAAGTTACCAGAAGGAATCAGGGGCAGTGGACAGCCCAGGATACTCTGTACAGTAGAAGCTCGAACAGTAGTGGTTCTTTAGGGAGTAATAGAGGTAGTCCTTATGGAGAATGTTTTTCATGTGGTCAGCCAGGCTATCAGAAGAAAGAGTGTCTCAATCGTATGCATAAACCTCCTATTTCTCAAGAAGGACCGTAGAGGAGTCAGTCAAGTTCTGTTTCTTATCAGAACACTCAGGCAAGGCCACAACAGTCACAGGATGTTTCATAGACTTTTACTTCCCCTCTACTTTATCAACATCAGTTACGCTCTCAGGGTTACACTCAGAACTTCCACACTCCTCAGGCTTCAAGGAGTCAGGGGGGCCGTGGTATGGCAATAGTGGTCTATGATCCAACAGCAGCTGTCCTGACCAGGGAGAGGTAACAAGGGCAAAGGCAAGGTGACTAGCTAAGCCTATGCTTTTACTAGAGCTTACGTCACTCAGGATCATACTAGTCGAGGTGTTGTTGATAGTATGATCCTTATTTCACACTTTTAGGCACATATTTTGTTTGATACTGGTGCATCCTATTCATTCATATCCTTGTTGTTTGCTCAACCATTGGGGTTAGAATTTTCTGATTTGGATTATATATTGACATTGGGTACACCTATGGGAGGAGTAGCCAATGTGTCTAGTATATGTAAGTCTTGTCGTATTGTAGTTGGTAATAGGAAATTGCTTGCTGATTTGATTGTGTTACCGATGGGATAATATGACGTGATACTCGATATAGATTTGTTGTCGAAGTACCGAGTTGTTATGGACTATCATACGAAGCAGGTGACTTTTTTTCCTAGTGATGGACATCCCATTGTCTATCAAGCTAGATTGAGTCCGTTGAAACCAAGTCCTATTCTAAAAGCATGCATGGGCGAAAGGAAGAGACTCAAGTATTATGGGAACTTGTTTGCCATTGATGGCGAGGTGAGGACAGACGATTAAGACCTATAGGTTCTAGTGGTGTGTGAGTATTCGAAGGTATTTCCTGAAGACTTACTGGGATTACTACCAGATAGGGAGATCGAGTTCTGTATTGAACTAGTTCCTAGAGCTCAGCCAGTTTCTATTCCAGCCTATCGCATAGCGTCCGCAGAAATGGAAGATTTGAGAGAACAGTTGGATGCTCTGATTTCCAAAGCCTCCATTCACAGTAGCACTTCTCATTGGAGTGTTCCTGTTTTGTTTGCGAAGAAAGCTGATAGTTCGTTAAGACTTTATGTGGATTACAAGAAGCTGAATCAATTGAAAGTGAAGAACAAGTATCCTTTGTCAAGGATAGATGAGTTGTTTGACCAACTAGATTATTCAAGATTCTTCTCCAAGATTGATTTGAGATCCAGTTATCATCAGCTGAAGATAAGAGAGGATGATATACCTAAGACAGTATTCAGAACTTGTTATGGTCACTTTAAGTTTCTGGTAATGCTATTTGATTTGACGAGTGCTCCTGTAGCCTTTATGGATCTCATGAATCGGATTTTTAGGCCCTTTTTGGATCATTTTGTGGTTGTGTTCATCGACGACGTCTTAGTGTACTCGAAGACTAGTGAAGAGCATGTTAAGCACTTGGGGATAGTACTTGCGACCTTGAGAGATCATCAGTTGTATGCCAAGAAATGGAAGTGTGACTTTTGGATGTCAGAAGTAAAATTCTTGGAGCATGTGATTTCTCATGGAGTTATTTCAGTCGATCCTGCTAAGATGGAAACTGCTCTAGAGTGGAAAAGACCGAGAAATATGATAGAAGTACGGAGTTTCCTCAGTTTGGCAGGCTATTACCATCGTTTTGTGCAAGATTTTTCGAAAATTACTTTGCCTTTGACTAAGTTGACCAGGAAGGATGTTAGGTTTGTCTGGGATCACAAAAGTGAAGAAGCTTTTGTAAGATTGAAGTATAGTTTAATGATCGCACCTGTTCTTACTGTGCCTGATAGTAACGAGCCTTATATAGTGTATACCGATGCTTCAAAAATGGGTTTAGGATGTGTCTTGATGCAGAATGTTCGAGTTATGGCTTATGCTTCGTAGTTGAATCCACATGAAAGGAACTATCCCACACCTATGACCCAGAGCTTATAGCAATGATTTTTACACTGAAGATTTGGAGATGTTACTTGTATAGTGTGAAGTTCGACATATTCTCTGATCATAAGAGTTTGAAGTATCTCTTTACTAAGAAGAATCTAAACTTGAGACAGCGAAGATGAGTTAATTATATGGAGGATTATGACTTCGACCTATAGTATCATCCTATTAAGGCCAACGTTGTACCTAATGTACTGAGTAGGAGACTTCGTGGTGTACTAGCTACACTGGTGTTTGAGGATTAGAAGAACTTAGTTGCGATTGGTGACTACAGCTTGCAGTACTTCGAGAATGAAGGACAACAACATTGTGATTTCACCATCACTTCCCCAGATTGTCCAACAGAGTCAGTGGCAAGACCAGGAGTTTTGGATAATCTAGAACCAGCTTCAGAATAATGAACAGTTAGATGGTTGGAGCACCAATAGAGAAGGATTCTTACTTTTTAGTGGGAAGTTGGCTGTAGCTAATGAGCCTAACCTTTGAGAAACTATTCTAACTAAGGCTTAAAAATCAAGGTTCGTAGTACATCTAGGTAGTACTAAGATATAATAGGACTTGAAGAGACAATATTGGTGGAAAGATATAAAGAAAGATATGGCTACCTTTGTAGCCAAGTGTTTGACTTGTCAGCAAGTCCAGGCAGAACACCAAAGGCCAGCTGGGTTACTTCAGCCGTTACCCATTCCAGAGTAGAAGTGGGACAGGATCACGATAGACTTCATAAATAATTTGCCGAAGACCTTGAAGAAGAATGATACAGTTTGGGTGATAGTCAATCGGTCGACGAATAGGGCTCACTTTATATCGATCCAGATTGACTACTCACTTACTAAGCTCAAGAAACTATATGTGAAGAACATCATACGCTTGCATGGTATGTCTTCGAGCATAGTTTCTAATAGAGTCCCAAAGTTTACTTCTAAGTTCTGGAGAGCCTTGCAGAAAAAATTTGATATGCAGTTGGATATCAATACAACTCACTATCCTAGGACATATGGCCAATCTGAAAGGACCATTCAGATTTTTGAGGATATGCTACATTTTTGTATATTGAACTTTGGTAGGAACTAGGATGATCATCTTCCTTTGGTGGAATTTTCTTATAACAACAATTACCAGACTGGTATGGGTATGGCTCCATATGAGGTGCTATATAAGAAGTCGTATAGATGCCTTTGTGTTGGGCAGAACCTGAAGAGTATGTTACTCTTGGACCTGAATTGATTGAGGAGAATACTGAGAAAATCAAAGACATCCAAGAGAGACTCAAAGAGATTCAGAGTTGCCAGACGAGTTATGTTGACCCTAAGAGGCATTAAGTAGAGTTCGATACTAGTGATTCCGTATTCTTGAAAGTGACTGCAAGGCATAGTGTTATAAAGTTTGGAGTTAAGGGTAAGCTTACTCTAAGGTATATTGGTCTCTTTGAGATCACTAAGAGAATTAGACCAGTGGTGTATCGCTTGAATCTACCTGCACAATTAGGTCATGTGCATAATGTGTTCCATGTATCGATGTTGAAGAAGTACATAGACCCATCTCATGTTATTCAATATGTGCATATATCGATCCAAGAAGATGTGTCCTATGAAGAGCAGCCTGTTCGTTTGTTGGCAAAAGAGTTGAAGGTGCTTCACAATAGAGAGATACCACTTGTCAAGGTGCTTTAGGAACATCACAAAGAAGACAAGGCTACTTGAGAACTCGAGACAGAGATGTACGAGAAGTACCCTCATTTGTTTAACTTTCAGTTAGAACTTGTATTGTGATGTAAACCTTGACTTATATTTGAATTTTGGGACGAAATTCCTAAAAGGATGGGAGAATGTAAAATCCCAGATTTTTAAGGAGTATCTTGGTCATTTTGTTAATTTTCATATTTAATAAGTAAGGGGTATATTTGCAAAAGTTTTAAGTATGGACTAAAATGCAATTTCTGGAAGGACTAGATTGCAAGGAATTTGAAAGTTAGGGGTCAAAATACAATTTTAAAAAAATTGCACAATGCCCTACAAAGTCATGTGGACCTCTTCTTCCTCTTCCTTCACTCTCTTCTTCCCTCAGCTCTCTCTCTCCCTCTCTTCATTCGACCGAAGTTACAGCTCCCCCAGGCACCATCTCCGGCCACCATCTGGCCAAGAAAACCATCGGCGTAGCTCCAGCTCACCGTCAGCTACACACTGCTGCCAACACTGCAGCCATCAAAGCAACCAAATGCTAACGAGGAGCTCAAGAAGCTGCAGACATTTTCAGTCACCGGCGACTATTCTGGCCACCATTTGACCTCAAATTGGGCTCGTTGGATTTGTTTCGTCACAAGGCTCATTAAGTTATATATTTTACAATCCTATTTTGCTCGAATCAAAAGGTTCTATTTTTTAGTATTTTGAGCTTGAGTTTGACTTTTTGATCGGACCATTGGATTGTGTTTTTTATATCATTTTTGGAATGTAGTCAGAAAATGGAGAACGAGAAGATTGATATATATATATTGACTATATTTGGTGACCGGCACAAAAAACGAAATCAGATGGCTAAGATTTGTCTCGTTTTACGTACCACCAATCCAGTTTTACCTTAGACCTAAATTGGACGAATTATATATCTAACCCGGCTAATTTAGGTGCTAGGAATTCAGTGAAGAGGTCCATTTATAGATTTGAAGCTCCGTTGAGAAGTTAGTTTATCACAAGAGAATGATCGAGTAGGGCTAGCAATTCGTGTCAACGAGTCATATTCGTGTCGTGTCGATGTAGATGTATAACAGGTAAATACTCAACCCAAACACGACCTGTTTAATAAACGAGTCAGAAATTACCACACGAACACGACCTGTTTATGAACAGATTGACACGACATGACCCGTGTAATCCGTTTACTAAACAGGTCATATTTACCCGTGACACGTGACCCGTGACCCGAACACAACCCGTTTAATAAAGGGCCTTATAGAAATATGACCAAATTTTGGGCCCAATTTAAGTAAATATCCATTTGTCAAATATTATACAAAATGTCCAGTATATATATTTGTATACTGAGTGTACAATTTTATATACCAAGTATAAAAAATTATATACCACTATATTTTAGTACAGTAACCGAAATTAGTAGATAAATATATCTACCAAGTATAAAAATATATATACATGGACATTTAAATATAAACTTTAAAAGGTGGATATCTAATTAATCAAATTTAAAATATTGGTCATGTATCTAAATTTCTCTTTAATAAACAGGTCAGAAATTATGATACGAATATGACCCGTTTATAAATGGGTTGATACGACACAACATGACCAGTTTACTAAACAGGTCATTTTCGTGTTGGCAGGTCAAACCCGAACACGACTCGTTAATTAAACTAGTAAATATTTCCAACCCGAACATGACACAAACACTGTTAAGCTAAACCCAAACCCGTTAATTTCGTGCGGGTTTCGAGTTGTGTTATTGTGTCGTGTGACAAATTGCCAGCTCTACAATCGAGGCCTTCAACTTGCAACCTATTCTGAGATTGATCTTTCGGGAAGAGGCTAATGCTTTGGCTAATCTGGATAATGCTTTAACTCTGCATGATTATTTTTTGAGAGACAAGTGTCAAATTCGTTGGTTAGAAAGAGGGGATCGTAACTCATCTTTTTACCATGCGACCCTTACAAGATGTAAAGTTAACAAGCTTTTGTCTTCTTTGTTTATTAATGACAAGATTGTGACTGATCTGGATTGTATTGCAGCTTATGTTGTTAACTTTTTTACTTCTCTATTTTCTACGCCGAATCATTCTCCAAGTGACTTCTCCAGTATTCGATAGCATGCTCTCAATTTGGTTACCGAACATGATAATGCTTGCTTGTTGACTCTTCCCCTTTAGCAAGAAATTAGAAATATTGTTGTTGATATGGATCCCTCTAGTGCACCCAGTCTAGATGGCTACACTCAGAGATTTTTCCATAGTTGCTGGCCTATTGTGGGTAATGATTTTGTCTTAGCAGTCCAAGAGTTTTTTTCATATCGGTAAGATGTTCCTTAGTATTAATTCTAATTTCATAGTCCTTATCCCTAAGGTTATAGAGGCTAATAAGATTGCACAATTTCGGCCTATAGCTTTAGGAAATTTCTTCTTCAAGGTTATCGCTAAGATTCTTGCTACTAGGCTGGGATCTATTAGTTCTCAAATTATCTCTTCGAATCAGTTAAGATTTGTGCAAGGTAGGCAGATAGGGGATTGTATTTTGGGAGCTTCAGAGTGTTTTAACTCTTTAAGCAATTCAGCTCTCGGTGGTCATATTGCTTAAAAGATCGACAGTCGTAAGGCTTTTGACTCTATTGGTTAGTCCTTTGTTCTAGAGGTCCTCAGGTCCTTTGGATTTTCGCCTACCTTCATTGCTTGGGTCTCGACTATCTTTAGTTCTGCCCGTATTTGGGTCTTTCTAGATAGGGCCCCCCATGGTTATTTATCATGCTCTCATGGGGTTAGGCAAAGTGATCCTCTCTCTTCTCTCCTTTTCTTCCTTGCAGAGGACTTTTT
>JXTC01000738.1:68607-84421 GCA_002914845.1 Trema orientale
TTTGCTTTCTATTTGTGATATAAAGCGAGATGGAGAGTTGTTGCACTACTTGGGGGTTCCTTTATTTGTGGGAGTTCCTCGTCAGTGGTGGTTGAATACTTGGATGGATACTTTACTGGCTTGACTTTGTTGTTGGATGGGGTTGTCTCTCTCCTTCACTGGCAGAGTTACTCCGGTTAGTTCTATGATCTATGGTTCACTTCTTCATTCTTTTCAGATTTACAGATGGTCTAGTTCTTTGCTAAGTAAAATGACAAAGGCAATTCGAAATTTTATTTGGTCAGGTTTTATTCTCCAAAAGAAGCCGGTCCAAGTCTCGTGGAAGAAATATTATCGGCCTAAAGAGAAGGGTGGTTCAGGTCATCGTGACTTACCTTGCTCAACAAAGCCCTTCTTAAAAAGTTAACTCAAAAAAGAAACATACAGAGTCAAAGTATTATCCAGAGCAACCAAAGTATCAGCCTCTTCCCGAAAGAGCTTTTCTTAGGTTGGGTTGACAGAGGATTACGAGTAATTAGTAGAGTGCCAATTCCTAGTTGGAATTCGGCTAATGATTACTCTAGCTAATATAAATTCCCTAAACTGCAGTATTATTCTTTAAAGAGAAAATGGGAGAAACTCCATTTCATGTAACTCTATATAAGATAAGGAAGTTAATTATAACGTAGAGTTTAATTATTTCTGTTGACAGAGGTTTTGTCAACAACAAATTTAGGAAATTGCAATATATGGCTTGTGTGTGAAAATGATTAATAAATTAAAGAAAATAAGGAGACAAGATTTTATAGTGGTTCAGCCCCAGAAAAGATGAGCCTACGTCCACTGTTCTTCACTATTTTCTGGGGAATTACAAGAGTTTCTCTAAGTCTCAAAGTAAGAGCAAAGAGAGAATTACAAAGAGAGTGTATAGTGAAGTGATTGTGAGATGATTGTGAGATGAAAAATTATGAGACTGAGCCCCTTTTATATAGGTGAGGGTAGCTTTAGGTTTCTCAATTTTGTGAATAGGAAACTACATAATAAAATACAATATAATATTGAGATTGAGTGAGAATTATCTCTTTTTCAATTAGCTAGTTGCCTTTTTTAAGATTAGGCAGGTCAACTATTTGTGGTGGTCAAAAAACCACATAACAATAGCGCCCTAGCTTTTAATACGTCCTTGACGTGTTGAAAGCTTTCTTCAATAAAATAGTTGACCGCATACCATTATGATCAATGATTCCCGCTCAAGTCTTCAACTGAACTTGTTGTAAGTTCTCTTAATTCTTCTTTGTCGATGTCGAGGATTGAGCTGATAGGTGTAAAGCAGTGATCAAATAGTGCCACTATACTCTTGTTGACATCTCCTTTTTGTAGATAAATAAGTTAACCTTTTGTGAGTGTAATAAGGATCGAACTCTTAGTACACTGAAAAACGTCGCTTCTCCAATAGCAAGAGCAAAAGTGAAGTATGCAACTAAAAAGCGATCTCGTTAATCTTCCATAGAAACTTATGGAGAAGTAAGAAACGCTTAAGAACCATGTCGTTATCGATGCGACTGTTTACTAGTAGAGCGTTGAAGAGGCTGCAAAGTCTTTTAAAGAAGATCTTTTCTCAACCATAAATTTGTAATATTGCTCGCATTGTAGAAGTATGCTTCTTATTCTAAAAGCCTTGATCAAGATATGATGCTTTTTCGTTGAAATCCTGAAAGCGGTCAATGAAGTCGCCAAGAAACAAAACAAGGTATGCTACCCTAAAGATATAGTTGATGACACCTATATCGTTAAAGAGCAGCTCATAGTAGTTGAATGACATGAACTCCTTTTATACTTCTTAGTAGTATAAAAGGGTGTTATATTCGTCATATTTCGAATTTTCCTGAAAAATGTTAGAAAATTCAAAAAATACTGAAAGTAAACAAAGATGTAAAAAATACCAGACCCTTAGGTCACGCTGTTTGGCTGAGCTCGCATTTTCTTTAAGATGCTTTACTTCATAAAATAAAGATCGAGTTATTCCATAGGATAGATCCATAGCTCGTTATTCAATTGAATGTGAATCATAGGAATCGTTAGGCCACCTCGCATATTAACTTGAGGTACCATATTTGAAAATCTGCCATAAGGTATAAACCTGTAGGAACTGTTAGGTCATTCTGAAGATTCAAAATTCTATGTCATGTCGATAACTTAAAAACAAGTTAGATCGATCTTTACGCTCTAACGATTCGAATTCAATAACTTAAAATAAATTTAAAATATTAGGATAGGTTAGGTCACTTACGAAAAACAGCGAGCGTGAGTGATGCAAACTCAAATGTGTTTTTCAAAAGTTCCATGTAAAAATAGAATGAATAGCAATATATCACATCGAACTATGGACTTTGCTTAGTCACTTGTTTGTTCGAGGAGAGATATCACATAATACGACATGTTAAGGCATGAAGCGAGGAGAAAATCCTAAGATTTTTAGGAATTTTAGAAATTTGGAGATCCAAAATTCCAACCCCTCTAATATGGACGTTTGCATAGTTTCTTAAGAAGTAAGTAGGAGATTACATAATCTAATCCCACTGCCCCCCGAGTTTTATGGTGTTTTCATAATCTAATCCTACTGCCCCCCGAGTTTATGGTGTTTGAACCAATAAAATAAGACATATCAAGATGATAAATTGAAGGCATAATGTCTTTGTTGACCAATTCGAATGACGAATAATCCTTCCAGTTTTATGGTGTTACAATAACGAAATCAAAAAGAGAGAAGTGGATCCATGACGAACATCATCAAACTTTTATTAGTTGGTTTCGCGAACGGATAATTCCAATTAGTAGTTACAATTAATAGTTTCATTTTATTTTGTTTTTCTATTTTAGAGCATGAGTGCTTATATGTTGGGTTTTCTAATTGTTACTTTTGTATTTTGAATAGATTGTAGTTGAAATGAACAAGGTAACAAATAATGTGTCTAATACATTAAAATATATATCACGTAGACCATCGTTGGATGTAATTAAATATCATGCTTATCAAGTTAATAGTATTCATGTTAGCACAAGAGACTACAATAACATAAGAACAACCCAAAATAGTAGGGTAAATATTGTTGCAAGAACCATACAATTTTCAAGTTCCAAGGATAAGAACCTAAGATAGAGTGATATGATGTGCTATAGAGTTATCGAGGAAATTTGAGAACTTGATTTTGTTACATTTTGGTTGCCGGTTTTTATGTGTCAATGGGTGGAAAGTAACCATGGAGTTAGAGAAAATGAGTTAGATTTCACTATAGTTAATCTAAATAGGATAGGTCACAAGAATAATCTATTTATAATGGCAACACAAGCACAACAAGTATTTTATGTTAATGATCCACTTGATACTTGATGGTTAATTATTCTTGCAACAAAACCGAAAGAATATCAAAATTTAGGAGTAGAAAATGAGAACGAAATACTTGTTGCTTATGAAACATTCTCGAAAGAAATTTCAGTAGAAGCTTTAATAGAAGACATTAATGAAGGTGATGTTACATGTTTATGAGATGATGGTGAAGATATTTGGATTGATAATCAAGGATAGAAATAAAAGAGGTACAAATCAAATAAGTTATATCTTTTTGTTTCGTTTTTATATCTTTATGGATTGATGTTTCATTTTTTTAATATATTATCTCCTATGTTTATATGCTTATTATTTTCTATTTTAATTTTTGATCTATGTTTGTGGTCTTATTATTTAATAGGTAATTATTGAAATAGAAAACAAAGGTGAAGATGATGTTTATCAATTTACATCATCACAAAGTCAATGTGAATGAGCACACAAAAAGAAACCAAGAGGATTAACTCAAATGAAGGAGTTCATTTTTTAAAAAAAAGGTGATATAAAAAAAACAATTGTCGCATACAATGAATGGGGACAACCAACTGGAGATGGAGGTAAACATTTGGCATGCTTTTGTGGTCTTATGGTTCGTCGCAAGATCCTAATCAACATTGATAATTGGACGCTTATACCAAAAGACCTAAAAGATGAGCTTTGGCATATAATATTAGTATAAACTTGAATCCTTCTATTTCATCTTCATTAGAATATATATTTGGTATTAATATTACTTCTTTTACATTGTAGGAAATATTTATATTAGACCACAAAACAAAAAAAGAAACTTTAAAAGTTGTGGAAAAATGTAGAAATATTTTAAATCTAGGATTACAACTGAACTGATCTATGAGTATAGACATACTTGTCCAGAGTTATTGGAGCACCCTCTAGCATCATATGCACTATGGATTGAACCTAAAGTCTGGGATGAGTTTCTTAAGAAAAGACTAAGTGCAGAATGGGAAGAAGCTAGGAAAGTACAATATGGAAGAGCGATGCAAAACAAATATCCACATTGTATATCTCACTTAGGTTATGCTGGATTAGAATCTAGGATTGAAAAAGAGGAGGGCAGATGTGGTATTGATAGATCAGAACTGTGGAGTAGAGGACATATTCCTAGAAAAGGAAGCCATACTGATGAAATCAAAGTGATAATAGATAGAATTGTAAGTTGATTATTACGTTTTATTGATTATATTATTTTGTAATTTTATTAAAAGTATAGCATAGTCTAATATTCAAATTTTGTACTTGTTTTATAGGAAGATTATATTCGATAGTTACAGGAAGGAAATCTTGAGATAGACGGTTCTAATAATATCTTGACAATGGCTTTAGGCACTCCTAAATATTCTGGACGTGATGGGGAATGGGATTTCACGTTAGCCATAGACAATATTTTCTTCAACCTGTTCCAACAAAGAAATAACAACCATCATATTTAAAAAAATGGCAAGATGAACAAACAAGCAAGATGCAACAAATGCTTAAAGAACAAGAAGAATGGTTCAAAGCAGAAATTGCTGAGATTCGAGCAGGACAATAAAGTAATATTGATGGTTCTAATACAACTCTTTCACAGCCAGAAGTTCAAAGGGAAGGAGTGCAACAACAAGAGATATATATAGATCTAATGGTGCCTGTAGAAACATCTTCATGACTCAAAAAAGTATGTTTACATGAGTTTCTTTCTTATTTGTTTATTAATTACTTATATTTATAAATTGTGTTCGATTTTCAATATTGTAGAACTGACCATGCAAGCTTGCATTGGGGTCTCATGATAACATAGTTGCTTTAGGACATATATAAGAGTCAACCTCATCAACTATTATTCACGGAAGAGAATTAGGGGAGCATAATTTTCGTGTAACAGTACAGGTTGTTCTTAATGCTAAAGCCGTAATTCCTATTCCAAATCTAGATGATGATGCAACGTTGGTAGGTGACGCACTTGGATCAGATCTTGTATGGCCTAAGATGCTTGTCATATTTGAAGATAATTTGGTATGCAAATCTATTTTCCAAATAAATTCATGCTTTATTGAATTCTAATGTTAATTATTAACTTGTTATTAAAATGTCATCATTTACTTGGATGTTAGAAGTTTAATGATATAAATAGGCAACAAATGGATAAGAATAAGTCTTCACAATCACAAACACCTCAAACACAAGAAAGAGTGCATCCACAAATAAACAAAGTAGAATCTGTTACACAAACAGTTTAGAATTGATGGTATACCAGTTTCTATAAGATTACTATTGAATACCACTCAAGAAGTGGATGAAGGTGTTGTTGTTCATGTTCCCTTTTATGAAGAGGTGTTTGGAGAATCTTTTCGTTTGCCCGTATTCAAAAAAGACGTAATTAAGTTTTGTACGATGCAAAAGATTGGGGTCGTACCTATTACGTTATACATGAGGTAAGAAGTTTATTTTTTTCAATATATATGTACATGTATCTGTAGTTGACAATTATAACGTATATACATATATATACACATATATATATATTACGTTATCACTTAATATATATACACATGTATCTATAGTTGACATTATATTATACAACACTTGATTCACATTGAATTTTGTATTTATAAACGTTTACACTGTTTAGTGACACAATATGGCTATCAAGATAGGTATATGTTCATGGATCCTAGCGCAGTTGCTATAGAAAGTGGTCCACGTAAGGATCATGCCATGAGTTTAGTAACCCGGATGTTATCCATGGAGAATAAATATCAATTTCTAATTACACCTTGGAATCATGGGTAAGATTTTAAACTTAACAAATTGTTACATCAACTACTTTGGATATGAAGTTAATTATTACATTATTAATAATCTTTATCATCAATTTTATGAGTAGGGAATATTTGATGTTGCTTATCATTTATCCTCTCAAAGATTATACAAGGTTTCTAGATCCTCTCGGCTTAGCTCTCTGTGAGAAAATTGGCTTAACAATGATCGAATAAGTTCTCTAATAATTATTTTGTTATAGTTCAGTTTTTTATGGTATTTTTAGTTATGGTTGCTATTGCTAATCTTTTATTTCTTATGTTTGCACGTTTCCAATTCAAAGTGCGTTCAACATATATAATGTAGAAAAAGGGAAGAAAGGAAGACCAAATGGTCCAGTTTATAAGTTAATAAAGGTACTAAACTTAAATTAATAACACTAGTTAGGTGGAACATTAATTAGAATTACTTATATTTTCGAATCTTATGTATAGTGCCCAAGACAACTGACAAGTGTTGAGTGCGGATTCTACATATGTAAATTTATAAGAGAAATTATTGAATAAGCCAATGTTAAATCATTTACCACAATGGTACATAACTATATGTTTTATTAGTTTTCTTCTAATTTAGAATTTGATTGATCACTTTCTAACAAATAAGGTATTTCAATTTGTAGTTTAATAGATAAAATTTCTACACAAAGGATGATATCAATGGACTTCTTCAAGAGTGTATGGAAGAACTAATAAAATTTCTCATTTGAGGTTCCTAATCTTTGTTCATTTAAACTAAGTAGTTTTGATGATCATGTTAGTTTGGCTTAGAAAACAAATGTATATACTTAGTTTATAGACTATATGGATATGATCATAATGAAATTATTACGTCAAAGTAGTTCTACTATGTTGATTTATTCATCATCTACTTACTTTTATATCATGGACTATTATTATATTGTTAAGTTTTTAATTTTTATTTAATGTTAGTATGTAAATTTATATTTATACTCCATTTTATTTGAAATATTTGGTGAATATAATGGATTTAGATTATATATATAAAATTCTAGGGAGGTATAGAAAAAATATATTAAAAATATTCCCTGGAAATATATACCACGGTGCTTATAGAGTGCCTTAAAAGATAACGTCTATTAGAATACCAAGGCACTCAGAGAGCGCCTTGGTAGAGCTCAGAAAGTACCTTAGTAGGTCTACCAATGCGCTTTTTAAGCGCCTTAGTAGAAGATACTAAGGCGCTTATAAGGCATCATGAAAGACCTACCACGGCGCCTGTCAGGTGCCTTGGTATCCTGGGATACCACGACACTTAACAGGTATCGTGGTAGGTCTTCCATGGCGCCTTATAAGCGCCTTGGTAACCGGGGGCATATTACGCCACCCGGAATCAAGGCGCTTTTGGGAGCACTGTAAAAGTTCTTTCAAGACACTTAAAAAGCGCATTGAAAGGCCTTTTTTGTTGTAGTGTTAGGTATAGACATCGAACCTATAGTACCCCTTTGCCATCTCGAGTGCTGACCTTGAGTCCTGATTGTGTAATCATTGATAGAAGGGGGAGACACAATATACTCAACTTATGTGGTTGGGTCAAATGACTGAGATTGTGACTATGATTGAGTCTGAGTCACAGCTCCTCTCTTAACCTAGTCATCTCCTCTCTTAACCTAGTCATCTCCTCCTATAGAACACAATTTATAAGAATTAATTTACGACGAGATAAAGCCCAAATTAAAAAATAATAAAATGACACTTAAATTTATCGTATTTATAGTTGTTCCACAAGCGAGTGTTCTTGCAATGATGCTATTGCCAAATGTCAATGATGCTGGCAACCCCAAAACTATGCAATTCCAAATTAGAACCCATAACCTTAAATAATAACCTAACAAAATACCCAAACCCTCAATAACTCACAAACCCCTATGACCCTCGAAACAAAGAAACTGAGAGACAGAGAGAGAGAGAGAGAGAAAGAGAGAGTCAATCAAAAAATTAAAAAAATACAACCTCGAAATGAGATCTCAGAAACAGACAACCTAAAAATGAGAACCACAAAGCTGAGAAAAAGCCCCAAATTTCCAAAGCCAAGAGAAATTAAACCAATAATCACCCAATTAAACTCAAAAAATCTGAAATAGCCACAAAGCCAGAAACCACAGAGTATTCCAAACCCCCCTATTTTCAATAGAACATTCACAAATCGAAAATAGCCATAAAATAATTAATATAATTATTCATCGTTAACATAGAGAGACAAAGAGAGATAATATTTACAGACACTATATAGCTAGAATTCCACAAATCTACAGAATCAAACCCTAATTAGCTAGGAAACCCCATATAGACACAAACTTAGAGAGAGAGAGAGAGAGAGAGAGAGAGAGTTCACAATACCAAATAGCAAGAAAACCACAAAGCCACAAAAAGCACAAAAAAAAAATAAAATACGGCGCTAGAATTCTGCACACAAATTGTCTAGAACCTGAAAGCTAGCATTGTGGCGCTAGCTCTTGGTATGCAATTTTTTAGCTTTTGTCAACTTGCATCGTTTTCACCTAGTTTCAGCTTTGTTTCATTTCTTTACTTGTAAAATACCTATAAATACAAAAATAAAATTAAAAACCTAGAAATGACATAAAAACTAACAAAGCAAAGTTCGGGATTTAATTGAATAATTAACATAAATATTCACCTAGCTATCACTTCGCCATTATCAATCTCTCTCAAAGCTTTTCTCAGGTAAGCATTTTTTTAAAATATTTATAATTACTTTTTTAGTGAATAAATACATCTAGTAATTTTTGTAGAGGAAATATTTTGATTTTCATACTATTTTTGGGATTCTCTCCATCTCTCTCGTTGTTACACTAATCCATTTGGAGTTAAATGCCATGAATTTTGAAAATACAATTAGAGAAGGAAATGATGCATCCATTCAGGATTGAGCAAAAGTCATGATCTTCCTTCAGCATCATTTGCACGAGGGATTGAAAACTGAATATTTAAAAACTGAATATTTAACGGTAAATGACCCATCTGTGCTATGGCAAAATTTAAAAGAAAGGTATGATCAACATAAAACTATGATACTCTCTAAAACTCGTTATGACTGGATATACCTGCATCTGCAGGATTTTAAATCAGTCAGCGAATATAATTCAGCAATATTTAAAATTACTTCTCAGTTGAAATTATGTGGAGAAAAAGTTACTGATGAAGATATGTTAGCAAAAACATACTCCACTTTCCATGCGTTGAATATTATCCTGTAGTAACAATATCGGAAGCGTAGTTTTAAAAAATATTCTGAGTTCATTTCATGTTTACTTATTACTAAACAAAATAATGAGTTATTAATGAAAGACTATGAAATTCGCCCGACTAATTCGACAGCATTTCTTGAAGTAAATGCTGTATCAACTACTGATTATGGCCATAGATATGGTCGTGGTCGTAGCAGGGATGGTCGAAATTTTTCTTGGTATCGTGGTGGTTACAACAATTTTTCAAACTTCAAAAAAACCACAACTCACCAGAAGTGGGGAAATAATGAAGAGATGCAAGAAAAGGGAAAATGTTCACAGTATAAACCATCCAAAAATCCTAAGAATCTTTGCTATAGATGTAGTATGAGAGGACATTAGTCGCATATATGTCGTACGCCCAAACACCTTCTTGACCTTTATTAAGCATCACTGAAGGAAAAAAGAAAGAACATAGAGACGAATTTTGTTGAACAATATAATCTTATGGATTTTGCTCATTTAGATATTTCAGACTTCTTTGAAAAATCCAACCGAGAAAAATTGATAATGGACCATTAATATCTAAGTTTATTGTGTGCTAGATTATATAATTCTTGTGTGCTATTTTCAATTCTTGTTTTTGTAATGTATTGCTTTTCTTAATTTATGTATTTCATTACATCTTTTATTTAATAATTATAATTCTTTTACTTTATTTTGTGAAGAAATATGGATTTTACTAATATTAGTTCAAAGATCAATTGTAACACCCCCTGACATAGGTATACACCTAAGCTAGAAAATGTTTAATTTTCTTACTCATCTTATATCATAAAATGCGAAAAAATCCGGTAATAATTTTATTTTAAACTAAAAGAATATTTAAACTGAAAAACAGCCTTTTATTAAAACATCCGGAAACAAAACCTAATACTCAAGTAACCTATGAAATAAAAATACTTAATTAATTTCTTTTTTTTTAATCCAAAAGCCAAACACAAGAAAATAAAACTTAAAGTCGATTAAAAATATCCTAACGCCATTTGGGATTCCACCGCTGCCGCCAGCCAACCTTCAACATTCTATTGCTCATTTGAAAATTTTAAAAGAATGGGATGAGCTTGCGCCCAGTAAGTAAATCTCATGCATGCAATGAATGTCGTGTTTTATGAATAATGCATTTTAAGAATCATAACNTGAAGATATGTTAGCAAAAACATACTCCACTTTCCATGCGTTGAATATTATCCTGTAGTAACAATATCGGAAGCGTAGTTTTAAAAAATATTCTGAGTTCATTTCATGTTTACTTATTACTAAACAAAATAATGAGTTATTAATGAAAGACTATGAAATTCGCCCGACTAATTCGACAGCATTTCTTGAAGTAAATGCTGTATCAACTACTGATTATGGCTATAGATGTGGTCGTGGTCGTAGCAGGGATGGTCGAAATTTTTCTTGGTATCGTGGTGGTTACAACAATTTTTCAAACTTCAAAAAAACCACAACTCACCAGAAGTGGGGAAATAATGAAGAGATGCAAGAAAAGGGAAAATGTTCACAGTATAAACCATCCAAAAATCCTAAGAATCTTTGCTATAGATGTAGTATGAGAGGACATTAGTCGCATATATGTCGTACGCCCAAACACCTTGTTGACCTTTATTAAGCATCACTGAAGGAAAAAAGAAAGAACATAGAGACGAATTTTGTTGAACAAGATAATCTTATGGATTTTGCTCATTTAGATATTTCAGACTTCTTTGAAAAATCCAACCGAGAAAAATTGATAATGGGCCATTAATATCTAAGTTTATTGTGTGCTAGATTATATAATTCTTGTGTGCTATTTTCAATTCTTGTTTTTGTAATGTATTGCTTTTCTTAATTTATGTATTTCATTACATCTTTTATTTAATAATTATAATTCTTTTACTTTATTTTGTGAAGAAATATGGATTTTACTAATATTAGTTCAAAGACCAATAGTGAAGATATTTGTCTGGTAGACAGTGCGACAATACACACAATCCTTAAAGATAAAAAAGTATTTCTTAAAATTATCATTATCAAAAGTAAATGTGAATACAATTTCAGGTACCATAAAAATAATTGAAGGCTCTAGAAGAGCTATAATAATACTACCCAAAGGAACAAAATTAATTATAAATGACGCTTTATTCGTTAACAAATCCAAAAGAAATTCGCTAAATTTCAAAGATATACGTTGTGATGGATATCATATTGAGACCACAAATAAGAACAATATAGAGTGTTTCTACATTACTTCCATTATCTCAAGCCATAAGTAAATACTAGAAAAGCTATGTGCCTTTTCCTCTAGGTTGTATTACACTTTTATAAGTACAATTGAATCACACAATATAATGACCAAAAAGGATTTTGATCCTAAAGTTTTCTCTCTTTGGTATGACTGTTTAGGTCATCTTAGGTCAATTATGATGCGAAGAATTATTAAAAACTTACATGGACATCCATTAAAGAACCAGAAGATTCTTTTGTCTAATGAATTTTTCTGTTCAGCTTGTTCTTAGGGTAAATTAATTATTAGGCCATCTTTAATAAAAGTTGGAGTTGAGTCTCTTGCATTTCAAAAAAGAATTAAAGGAGATATATGTGGGCCTATTCATCCAGTATGTGGACCATTTTGATACTTTATGGTGTTGATAGATGCTTAATACGTTGGTCATATGTTTGCTTATTATCTACTCGCAATATTGCATTTGTGAGACTTCTTGCTCAATTAATTCGTTTAAGAGCACAATTTCTAGACTATACAATAAAGACTATTCGTCTTGATAATGCTGGTGAGTTTACATCTCAAGTTTTCACTGATTATTGTATGTTAATTGGAATTAATGTTAAGCACCCTATTACCCACACATATACACAGAATGGTTTAGCTGAATCATTTATTAAACATATTCAATTAATAGCTAGACCATTATTAATAGGTACAAAGTTACCTGTTTCTGCTTCGGGGCATGCTGTATTACATGCTGCTACCCTTATTCACATTAGACCCACAAGCTATCAAAAATATTCCCCACTACAACTTACTTTTGGTGAAGAACTAAATATTTTCCATCTACGAGTTTTTGGTTGTGCAGTATATGTACCAATCACTCTACTACAGTACACCAAGATGGGCCCTCAAAGAAGGTTGAGAATTGTTGATACGAACCTCGCCAACCTGTGACAAAATCCGAAACAAGGATGATGCTTAGGACCGTTCTACAATCAGATTCGGATGGAAAACCTCGACCCAACACCTATAAAGAGATGTGAACCTTGTTATAAGGGAAGACGCCACAATCAAGGATGCAAAACTCGATTGATAAGTCAAGGGATGAACGCCACAGAGAAATCTGATAAGTTCGAATAAGTTCACAAAGAACCAAAGAGAAATAGCTCTCAATTTTTGATGAATTGTAATCTGATTTTATTGAATGAAAAGTGTACAATATATAGGCCAAGGGCCACGAAAATTTCAGCTATAAAATGCCCAAAAACGTCTAAGACAACTTACCCAAAATCAGAAAAGGAAAGTAGGAAGATAACCTTGAAAACTAAGCTGAATTCGTCCCTAAATACATGGTAGGTAAATCTGATTTTAATCCCTTAATTTTCAGCCTATTACACGCTACTTAAAAGGAAATAAGCAAATAAATCATTTTGGGAAAATTCCTAAAATAACCAAAATACGAAAGTAAGCTATGACTTGGCATCCAAGCTTTTACAAATCAGATTTCCCCTTCTACATGCGCCTATAGACTTTCCTGAACTTGAATCAAGCTTGTAATGGGCTTAGAAATTCGTTCATCTCTTTCAATGGGCCTCCACATGCATGCCTGAGCCCAAATGTCTTGAATCAGCCCACTTAATTCATTTTTGAATCTCTTTGCACGTGCCCTTGTAACTGGACTAATGGGCACTTGAATAGGATCCGCATTCCAAGCTCTTGTGCTTGCCATGTCCTCATCATTTCCCTCCTCTTGAAAAGGATTTGTCCTCAAATCAAGTTCATCACCTGCAACAAAAGGACTTAAATCAGAAATATTGAAAGTAGCACTGACATTATACTCACCAGGCAAGTCAAGCTTATATGCGTTGTCGTTGATCCGTTCCAAGACTTGGAAAGGACCATCTCCTCTAGGTAACAGCTTGGATTTCCTTTGTGTCAAAAATCGCTCCTTTCGCATGTGCAACCAAACCCAATCACCAGGTTCAAAGACCATCTGTTGTCGGCCTTTATTTGCTTGTTTGGCATATTGCTCAGTTCGACGTTCGATGTTAAGCTTGGCTTTCTCATGAATCTGCTTTACAAGGTCAGCTTTTCTTTTGACATCTAAATTCACACGCTCAGACAAAGGTAATGGTGATAAATCCAAAGGAGTTAAAGGATTAAAACCATAAACAATTTCAAATGGTGAAAATTTAGTAGCAGAATGAATAGAACGATTATAAGCAAACTCAACATGCGGTAAACACTCCTCCCAAGCTTTGATATTCTTTTTAATAATAGCCCTCAACAAAGTAGACAAAGTCCTATTCACTACTTCAGTTTGACCATCGGTTTGAGGATGACAAGTAGTTGAAAACAACAACTTAGTTCCTAACTTAGCCCATAAAGTCTTCCAGAAGTAACTCAAGAACTTAGTATCTCTATCAGAAACAATTGTTCTAGGCATGCCATGTAATCTTACAATATCTCTAAAGAACAAATCAGCAACATGGGAAGCATCATCAGTTTTGTGACATGGAATAAAATGTGCCATCTTGGAAAATCTATCCACCACCACAAAAATAGAATCTCTACCCCGTTTAGACCTAGGCAAACCTAACACAAAGTCTATTGAAATATCAACCCAAGGCTCACTAGGAATGGGTAGTGGGGTGTATAAACCATGGGGTTGCACTCGGGATTTTGCTTGCCTACACGTGACACATCTACCACAAATCCTCTCAACATCTCGTTTCATGTGTGGCTAATAGAAGTGTTCCTGTAAAACAGCTAAAGTCTTTGCAACTCCAAAATGTCCCATTAAACCTCCCCCATGTGACTCTCTCACTAGCAAATCTCGCACAGAATAATTTGGTATGCACAGTTTATTTTCTCGAAATAAGAAATCCTCATGCCTAAAGAACTTACCATTGGCTGTCTTTTCACAAGATACATACTCCTCACTAAAGTCATGGTCTAAAGGATATAATTCTTTAATATGCTCAAAACCAAGTATTTTAGCATCAAGAGTAGAAAGTAATACGTACCTGTGAGAAAGTGCATCTGCGACGACGTTTTCCTTAACTTGTTTGTATCGAATAACATACGGGAACGTCTCAATGAACTCAACCCATCGCACATGTCTCTTGCTCAGCTTATGTTGGCCTCTCAGGTGTTTCAATGACTCATGATCTGTATGGATCACGAATTCTTTAAGCCATAGGTAGTGCTACTATGTCTCTAAAGACCTAACCAATCATACAACTCCTTGTCGTAAGTCGGGTAGTTTAAAGCTGCCCCACTTAGTTTCTCACTGAAGTAAGCAATTGGTCGTCCTTCCTGCATTAAAACTGCACCTATACCAATACCTGAAGCATCACATTCAATTTCAAACATTTTATTAAAGTTAGGTAAAGACAATAAAGGGGCGTTGGTCAGTTTCTGCTTGATCAGTTGAAACGCCTTCTCTTGTTCTTCTCCCCACTTGAAACCAACGTTCTTTTTAATTACTTCGATAAGTTGTGTGGGACTCGGCCACTCTTGGATTGCACGTACCTTCTCTTCATCAACCTGCATACCCTGTGCACTCACAATAAATCCTAGAAACACAAGTTTATCGGTGCAAAAGGTACACTTCTTTAGATTAGCAAACAACTTTTCTTTTCTAAGTACATCTAAAACAGATTTCAAATGTACTATATGTTCATCCAAGTTTTTGCTATAGACTAGAATATCATCAAAATAAACAACCACGAACTTTCCAATAAAAGTACGCAAAACATGGTTCATTAATGTCATGAAAGTGCTAGGAGCATTAGTTAACCCAAAAGGCATAACTAACCATTTATATAAACCATATTTTGTTTTGAACGTAGTTTTCCATTCGTCACCCTCTTTCATTCGGATTTGATGATATCCACTTTTCAAATCAATTTTAGAAAATACACAAGACCCATAAAATTCATCTAGCATATCATCTAAGCGAGGAATAGGAAGACGATACTTTACTATTATATTGTTGATCGCTAGGCAATCAACACACATTCGCCATGATCCATCCTTCTTAGGAACCAAAATTACCGGAACTATACATGGACTCATGCTTTCTCTAACGTACCCCTTTTCCATCAACTCACTAACCTGCCGTTGAAGCTCCTTTGTCTCCTCGGGGTTA
>JXTC01000739.1:0-95541 GCA_002914845.1 Trema orientale
CAACTGTGTAACAGCAGGCCGTCCACGTAGCAAGTGATCCGTGAATGGGCCCCACATTGTCCACGTGGCGAACGATTAAGTTAGCGGGCCCCACAGTGGCAGAAAATGTGCTGCCTCCCCCTAAAAGCATGGATCAATTTTTCTTTTAAAATATATATATATATATATATAATATGATGAGAAACATGCATTTTCTTCTGTATTCAATAATTAATCCAATAGATCTTGAAGCCGAAAAATAAATTAAAAAAACTAGCTCTTCTCACATGATGAGATGCCATCAGCAATAGTTTCTTGTACATCATCGAATTAACAAGATGTGTTAGCACTAATGCATGCCTCTATTTCTTTACCAATAATTGGACGATCCATTCTTAAAACCTTGATTTTTATTTTTTATAAAGAAAATGTACCGCCTTGTTGACTTAAATGTATTCAAGCTTTCTTCCAGTCCTGCAACTTTATCTGATTGCAAAAATTATAATTTTGGAATTTCCCACACATACTTATACACAGATATATATGTGTGTGTACATAAAATAAGTTAAAAGAACATTAACGGACTCCATGAACGGAGGCATGGGGGAAGTTATCGCACGTGAAGTAGCTATAGAGGTCCAGGTTTCACGCGTTCATATGTGACAAAGTTTAAGGCTCATTGATAACCCTGGAAGAGTCATATAGCTTTTTCATCATTTAAGACTCTTGTGATCAGAATAGCTAGAAGAAAAGTAAAGCTTGCACTACCCAAATTATAAATTCACTAGCTTTGATAGTGGGAGCTGGAGAGGTACATGATGCAAATTAATTCTACTTTCGTGCTTCTGATATTGGATGATCATGATGATGATGATAAGAGGAAAAGAAGAACAAAGAAAAGTGAGAGAATATTACGAGATAATCGTTGCTTTAATAACAATATTCTCTTCTTTTGGCCTGTTTTTGAGGGGCAGTAATCAAAAGGTGGATGGAGCTATAGCTTCAATATAAAAAGCTGAGGCCAACCTTGTTTTATGGACATAATAGAAGGGTGTGTGCTTGTATGTATATATCTATATATATTACAGATCAATTATTGCAAAAGATATTGGGGTACTGATTAAATTATTAAACTTTGTTAATGTAACTAAATTTGTACATTGCAACAACATGAGTATGAATTTGATGATGATCATAATGAAAATAACCAAGAACCATTGAATTTGTATATTTGTATAAGTATATATACTAGGCATATAAATGAATCTTAATTCCTCTTCAGTTCTCTCAAACAGGGATGTACTATCTATATGTTGGAGTTTTGTTTTGTTCAAATACAAAGAAAAGATATTTCATAAAATGCCCAAAACCTTTGCTTATGTCTTTAGTCCCACATTTGGAAAGGAAGTAACTTACACTTGGAACGCGCGACGTAGATAGTGAGGCTCTAGAAGCGTGTGGCGCACCACATGGCAGAATAATAATAATTTTTTATTCAATTTCTTATTAAATATAATTTTTATTATTTAAATTTTTGAAAAAACACATTTTTTCAGAAAGGATATTTTTTCCAAGAGTTGTGTCTATTCAGACGGACACAAACATTTTCCAGGGAAAAAAATCCAGGGAAAAAAAAAAGTTTTACTTTCCTTATGTGAATTTTCACTATCTTGAAACAATTTACGATAATGCTTTAAGGAAAACGTATACAATACTTGTTTTAAGGAAAACGTATACAATACTTGTTTCAAGTCTCCTATCAATAATCAATATTTTCTAACACTATGTGTTCAATATTTTCTAACACTGTGTTTGGTTATCTGGTTATCAAAAGTTTTTTTTTTTTTTTTTGAAAGGGTTATCCAAAGTCACTTTGATAGATCATTCGTCTCAGTTTTGTAAGATATAAGCGAATTAACTTGACGAAGAGACTAGGCTAGAGAGTGAACATTAACAAAGGAATCTAACAGAGAAGAATAAAGCAGAAACCAAAAGCTATAGCCAACCAACCGAACACCGAAAGTAAATTTTAGAAGGAAAAAAAAAAAGAAAAAGAAAAAGAAATCTCATTATATAAAACGATACTACTTGTGATCCTTCCTCTCAATTTCCCACCAAAAAGAGAAAATTCAGCTTCTTCCACGGCCACCCCATAAAATATAAGTAGCTATACATTAGTAGTATTGCATTATTATATATAACTCGTTATACTACAATGAAAGATATTAATAATATACGTACCAACTAAATTTCACTCCTTTCCTTTATGACAATTCTGATGCATTGTTACATTCAACGTCTGTGATGAGTGTGCGTGCAACCTCATGTAACACAAAACAATATTTTTCATAAAAATAACTATGCCAATAGATTAATTAATTACACATACTTAAATACCACACTCAGCTTATAAAACACTAGCCTTCTCTTCCAATAACCAAAAAAAAAAAAAAACAATGAAGCTCTTCCAAGCCATATTTTCCTTCACCACTCTTTCTCTCCTCCTCCTTCCCTCGATGACATCATCCCAAACATGCCGCCGAAGCTGCGGCAAACTCCCTCTCAAGTTCCCCTTCGGCGGCGGCCCTGGCTGCGGCGACCCCCGCTTCCAACAATATGTCACGTGCAACATCATCGACGATCATCAAGATCAGCAACTCACCTTCACCACTCACACCGGGTCTTACCAAGTAACCGCTATAGATTACGCCAACCAAGTCCTCTACATCTCGGACCCTTCCATGTCCACATGTTCATGCATCAACACTCAGCCAAACAAAGGCTTCGGCCTCGATTGGGAAGCTCCTTTCTCTTTCCACGACGATACAATCTTCGCCCTACTCGATTGCTCACTCTCTTCATCACCAATTTACCACTCTGATCATGATGGAACCAACGGCTCTGATTACAAAGTCCCTCTGTGCGATAGTCAGGGGACAGTTCCCATTTGTAGCTACTTGTACTCTTGTAGAGCCATTAGTACTATCAGCCTTCCTATCTCCACGTGTTGCGTTTATACCCCGGTCGATCTCGGGCCGGCGTATGAGATGGATTTGGAGAAGTTGAAGTGCACTTCTTACTCTGGCTTCTACAGCTTTAACGGAAGACAATCTGACCCGGATAGTTGGAACTATGGGATAGCTTTGAAATATAAGTCTAGTGTCTATAATGAGTATCCTAGCTCTTGTGCCGAGTGTGAAAGGAGTTATGGAGCTTGTGGGTACACTGGACCTTATAATTCATTCACTTGTAACTGTCCTTCTGGGATTAATACCACCAATGATTGTTATTTTGGTGAGAATTATAATCTTGGTTCAAGGCTTCTCCCCTGGAAGACAGGTATGAAATGCAACTTGTTTGGTAACACTTTTATTTTATTAATTATTGTTATTATTATTGTTTTCTCAAGGTGAACATGTTACTAAACATGCATATGCATGTGTAATTTGTATTTCAATCTTTTCAAACTCAAAATCTTTTTCCTTTTTTAAAATTTTTTCTTTTAAATCTATAAGTTTTATTTATTTATTTTTTTGAAATGTAACTTAAATTAGGGTGTACTCATTTTCTTGCAGTGGCAGTGGGGATGGTCTATTGTGTGGCGTGGCTGTTAGTTTGGGTCTTGTAGACTGTAAAACTCTGTTTATGGAATTAACTCCCATTGCCATATTCTTGTGCTGCTGAGGCTTGGAGTTGGACCACCTCTTGGGTTGATTTTACTCGATATTGTAGAATTGTTCCGTCAATTAATAAGAGGAGTGAAGGGTATTTAACATTTTTCAAATTGGAACCAAGCTTAATAGCCAACATATCTGTCAGCTCATTCTCTCTTCTTTCTTTTAAGTCTCCAATGTCGCGGGATTTTTTCAAAAAAAATCTCGACGAAGCAAACTTTACCGCATTTAGAATTTACATAAAGAAATAAATATCCAAATATACAGTTATTATTGGAGCAATGGGGCACAGATGGTGCACCACATACAAATAGAAAATGAGTTTATCATCTACATCTAGGCTAAATTTAGGCCCTAAATAATGTGTAGTGTTGAGCATCACTAGTGTCTTTTACTCTATTTTTTTTTTAATTTAATTTATTTGTGGTAAACTTGAGATACTCATCTAGAACGAGATAATTGAAGCAAGTTTTGCGGGAGTCATCAATTAATGTAAGTTCAAAGCTTAACTGTAAAGTTCAGCTTTTAAGCGTAGAAATATTATTGGTGCCAAAACAAGATTCTGGAATTTGGTTCCTTCTTTCTTCTTCTTCTAAGCACTAGAGCCGCTAGGATAATAGAATCACTTTTCTTAGGATTCTTCTTTCTTTACCGTCCTTACTTTATTCGCAGCCCCAGACAGCAATATAGAAAGCACAGACAGATGGCATATAAAATAAGATGATGAGTGTATAAATTAAATGGTGTAAATTGAAGATGTTCTAATGAAGAGAAACCTAACCCAGAAAGCATGGGTTCCGTATTTAATTAAATATGATAGCCATCAATGTACCAACTATATCTGGTTAATGTGCAAGTTCCACAAGTAAATGAAATCATTAGATTACCCCAAACCCAACCCAAAAAGTATGGGTTCCGGATTTAATTAAAAATGATAGCCATTGATGTATCAACTCTATCTGATTAATGTGCGAGTTCGACAAGTAAATGAAATCATTAGATTACCCCTTCTTTTTCTTTTTAAAGTTCTTTGGACCCACAAAAATGGTCGTCAACATTTTATTTTTTGGCTTATTGTCTGCTTGTACTTTTCTTCCAATAGCATTCCCCTCCTTGTTAAGGAGGTCCATCCCAAAAAGGAAAACCAATGTTCACCACTAGAGAATTTTGGTGGCCAAACTTTCCCCCCAAAGCAGGAGCTGGAAATAAATCAAATGATCACTTTCAATCACTCCTAGAGGCCTCTGGGCTCTGGCAAACTTGAAATGTATTTGCTATATTTCAAAATTCTTTATTAATCTATTGACTAGAACTGAAACATTCCACTATTCCAGTACAAGTTTGATGTGATAAATGTGTGCATAAAAAGATGATGAAAGGTGAATTTCATTGCCGGGAAAATGAATCAATAAATAGGTGAATCAATAAATGAATTAGGAATGGGGCATGAGCTGTGGCCCGCATTGTAACTTGAAACTTGAAAGCCTTCCAAATATTTACAGAGAAGTATATAATCTCACTGTGACTGCAAAACCCGGTTACTCTGTGTTGTTTGTTCTTCTCAAAGTTTCTATTTTGTGAGGAAACACTATCTTTGATTCTATTGTATCTTATGTCATCTCATGTTACAGCACTGGGGCCTTCCATTTTGCTGCAATTTACCCCACATGCAAATCATCTGTCTGGGGGACTGGTAATGTGCAGTGTAATAATCTTCAATGCAACCAAACTGGCAAAATTTCAAGCTGTGCAGATATTCTACTGGTCTTGTACTGTTGAACTGCTCCACCCACATTCCCATGCTCACGTCTTCCATCTTAAACAACTGTACCATAAAATTCGTTTTTTCAGGTAATCATCAAAACCACGCCTTTTACCATCCGATAAGAACACACATACAGTCAAAGGCAGAAGGAAAAGAGAGTATTAATCAGACTTACTCTCAACTTGTGCTTTTCGAACTCAGATATGATGAACTCTGCGATGTCACTGGATATGATGTAACCTGGACCGTTCGCATACGGTGGATAATCTTCTTCTGGCCATTCCTGGAACTCAGCCAAAAATGTATAGATGTGTTGAGGTCATCCATGATATTAACAATGTATGGATACTAGATGAAAAAATTAGTAAGATGAACCAGTGTAAAATATCAAGTTCAGAGAGCTGATTAATAGTTTAGATTTCTTTAAGAATGATAGTTTAGACACAAAATGGATAGTTTAGACACAAAATGGATACTATATGAGCCGATTATGTCTCACTTGTTTCAAGAAAATTTGAATGTTTTGCAAACAATGCCATCAGAAGCAAATAAAGCTAGACAATTAGTACACAAGAGGAACAAATGTTGGTCAAATCTCTACAAAAAATTAGCAGACCATTCACAGTAGCAAAAAAAGATTACTTTAATTCCTAATCAGAGAGTTTCAAACAAGAAACAATAACTTTAATAAGGAAAAAAGTAGTAAAAACAATCCAAATACAATTTTCATTGCGAACTAGAACAAGCGTTAGAATACGACAATCAGTATTGGAGATTGGAGAACCACGGCGAATTCATACCTCATATGTCACTGCCCATTTACCATAACGAAGGGGTTTGTGGTGATAGTTGATATTTCCAATATAGAGACCTCCGTCTCCATTAACCTTGTGTGCCTCCTTAAGCACTGCATCCACCCTAACAAACGTGTCATCATCACACTTCATGACATATTTTGCAGCAACCGAGCGAACCTGTCAAGAACCAATACCATAAACATATTAGAATTTATAACTATAAGACCTGTCAAGAGCATAGCAATATAGATTTAACAGTTTATAACTATACACATGGAAGATAGGAATGCACCAATTTGACTTCTTATTATCACACGGCTCACCCCATATTCGCAGATTGCAATCGTCTTCAATACAACAAGGTCATAGTTATCCATATAAGGGACTATAACAATATCACCAAAATAATCTGCTTCCTTTTTTAGTTCCACGTTTACTTCCTTTCTTCCATGCTGTCAAAGTGTAATTTCCAAAACCTCAATAATCTCAAAAGGAAAAATCTAATGCATAAGCAGTGTTTCACAAAAGAAGAAATACCATCCACGTTCTCACTTACAAGTGCAACAAAAAACCGAGCCACGACATGTGAAGATTTGATTAACTTGTGCTGCATCCATGATTTCCTTACAGCCATCCGCTCAGCAAAATGGTTGCCGGCAGATAGGATGCCAATAAAAAGTTCCACACGACCTTTAGGAAGATCTGGAGCTTTCCATCTAGTAGACAGCTCAAGATGCATTTGTGGTGAAAAACTAGGATGTGATGTGGGTAAGGAACCCGCGATTACAGAATGCACATCAACATCCCCATTCACAAAAAGTCCGGTGGCATCCTCAAGAACAAATCCCTGAAGGCATAACAAAAACCTTTAGTATGTCTTGGACTTTAGTAACGTTTCAAGAAATGCCAAAACAACGCTCACCGTGCGATATGGGAAAGAAGTGACATGCCGACCATCGATGTTGACATGGTAACCTTCCAATCCAGCACTCAAGGTAAGCACAAATAACCTGCCCTCTACAAAAGGATAGGGCCAGTCTATGGTGACCTTCTTTGTACGGCCAATCAGCCTGTTCAACCACCACAAGGCCTTTGATTCTTCAGAGTGACTATCATCATCGCGAATCCACTTCTCGCATTTCTCCTGTCCATCCACTTCATAAAAACAAAAGAATCAGCAATGGTGGACTATTTCCCCTGTAACTGAATCAAGCAAAGAAAGATGAACCATATATGGATACAAACGAAGACGACCGAATCCACCCAAAGCTAGCAGTGGAGAAGAAGATAGTGAGTACCCGAATCAAAAAATGAGACTTAAAAGTGTATTGCCCAAAAATTCAAAAATTCAACATTTAGGTATATTGCCCTAAAAAGGTCCTACCACAGAAATGAGTGCTCCAATTTGGATCATACCCTGAAACAGTTTATTTGATTAGCTACGAGTAGCTTAAAACATATTCTGTAATCTACCTATTTATCTGAATGCAAACGACGCCTAAGAGGAGCAAAGACCCTGAAAAAAATTTATCTTTTAGAGGCAAATATAGTAGCGAGAATTGAAACACAAGCCCAATTCACCTACCGGTTTCTTCATCCGCCCTGGATCTCCACCCTTCACACCTAAGCGCCGTCCCCCATTGCATCCGATAACAGGTATTCTGCTCAATCACAGGCTTACCACTCCAATCCCCCTTCAACCTCGGATTGAAATGCAATATCCTCGGCGGGTCTTCTCCATCCACGGTCTTCAACCCCTGCAACTCCATCATAAACTGCGACACCATGACCGACTCATCTCCTTCCTTCAGCACCGCTATCTTCGGGTCATATTCCGGGTGCGCCCAGTTCGGTGTCCCAACAACTGTGATGTGAGACCACAGTGTCAACCCGCAAGGCAGCTCCAAAACCCGATTCCGTGCCCGAAAATCGGACCCCACAAGTGTAATTGAATGGGGGCACTGCTCGGACCGGTTCGCTGGCTTGGCCGGCGGACCATGCTCAATTTTCCCGGATTCAAGCTGGTCCCAGAGCTTCCTTCCCACTACCCAAGCATGCTTAGCTGCCTTGTGAAGTTCAGAGAATCCATCTTTACCAACATTCCCATCAAGGACGGTCTCATTGAACACCAAGCCGGACACTTTCTTCACCTTGCGCATGGTTCTCTCGGGAGTCCGATACGGCGAGCCACCGAAAGCTCGAAGTGGGTCTTCCGTGGGACGAGTTGGGGCGTCTTTATCAACCAAATCCTCCTCGCTTTCGAGCACGACAGGTCTGGGCAAGGCGTCGCTGATAAACCCATATAGCCCGTCGTTGGAGCCCGACCCGAACCCGGTTCTAAGGACAAGAGGGATTTCGAAGCTCATGAAAAGCATGTAAAAGAACACTAAACCCATCAGGATTTGAACCAGTCTGAGTCGACTCGGAGACATCAGCGAGTCGAACTTCCCTCGCTTCATTGTCCCCCCAACCGGAGGAGGAAAAAAAAAGAAAAAAAGCCTCCCACCCAACTAAAAGTAAAAACTCAGCTCTGTACACACAATGAGGACGGTTTTGAGAAAATAGCCGTTTCTGAGAGAAGCTCTGTTTCTCGAAACCCTAACCCTAGATTTCGAAGCGAAAATGGCAAAGAAAGAAGAAGAAAAAGCACCTAGGACTAAGGTAGCTTTAATGGGTATTTGGGAAAATTTGACGAAAATGAATATTCTATACCGTTAAAGGGAGCCCAAATGTGAAACCCACCATTACTGCCGAGCTCTTTTGCTAGCCTGGAGTTTAGTTTGTAAGCATCAGGGGAAATCAAGTTGAAAACGACGCATCTTTGAAAATAAATAAATAATTAAAAACAAATCCAGACTATCCAGTATAGTATAATAATTAAGTACTATACTATATGATAAACAAGTTTCCAAAAACGGGTAGAGTGGTAAATTAATTAAATATGTTTAATTTTCTTGCTCTCGAAATTATTTTATTATAAATAAAATTCCCTGCAAAAATTCCTTTACCCTTGCAAAGAAGGACATTGATTAGGCAAAAGTGGTCATGTCTCATGTTAATATGTTAATGGTTGGATTGTGGTTGTGGAACACCTCACTCCAACTTACTTTATTCTCTTGGAGATTTTTTTATTTTTGGTGTTAGCAAAATAAATGATTAAGTAAAGCCCAATTCAACCCAATTTTTCAATGCATTTTGGTGATATTCTTTTTTTTTTAAAAATTATTTTAAATAACGTATTACAAGTATCTAATTCTTACTTCACCTACTGAGCTAGTCTAATTTTGCTTATATTAGCTAGCCTAATTTTGCTTATATTCTTCTTTTGGTTGTATTCTTTTTTTTTTTTTTCAGAATTCTTTTGGTTGTAATTTTTGGTTTTGCTTAATTTAAGCTAATTTTTGAGAGAGAGAGAGAGGGGTATTAAGACCGTTGGAATGAATGATTTTGGTTTCATTTGAAATATTCAAGGGTGTTGTCCAATGCTCGGTGGGGACTTTGCTAAGACTTGCCGACTTGGGTTCTTAGCTGGGCCATACGTGGGTTTGGGTGGTAGGTGGCGTTTTCAATTGTTGGGCTTGGGGGTTATGTTTCATTTCAAATCTGGAGACACGTGGCATCAAGCATGTCCTGCCTTAGTTGTGTGCCACTTGTCTTTGAACACTAATCAATTAAAGAATTAAGAAAATATAAAATATGTTGTAGTCATGGAGTGTGAAGTTGGGACCCACTCTGGGGGAGGAAACATCAGTATTTATAACTATTTAACAAAATGACATATTGAAATAGATGGCTGTACAAAGTACAATAACTGCACGTAGTGGAATTGCTCCACTTCTTTCTAAATTGCCAATGTGATATTTATATAAATTCTCAGGAGAATATTTCCATACCATAGACAAATTGCGTTTTGTTTTCACTAATTTCCCCAACGTATCTAAGAAATTCTTTTTAATTTTATATTCATGATAACATAATACAAGAGGGGGGAAAAAAAAAGGAATCCCACTAAGGAAAGAAAATATACTTTGTAATAATAAAAGACTAAAAGCTAATGGTATGTATAGCAAAAAGAAGAAAAAATGAATAAAGGTGTCGATATACTTTTACAAAAGAAGAGCACTACTGCTAAGCGCTGAAAACGAAACAGCTAACGCTATGTAAGCTCTCTACGGTCAAATATTAGCATACTTTTTGTAATATGATACACATACTGATGCCGTAATTAGCTTTTATTCCTCGGTTCTAGAAATTCTGTTTGATTTTTTTTTTTTCCGAAGGAATTTTGTTAGGTACTTTTATAACCGCAGCTTCTTTTTTCTTTTTTTTTTTCTCCCTTTCAATTGGTAGAATACGGAGTACGGACTATACAGTTACCATACAGGCGAAATTATATTGATTTATAATTTTAGCAAATAAAACAATGAATAATGAACAGTTAGACATGGCAAATAAAATATTTTTTGTAAACATATTTCTTAATTCTTTTATAAAAACGGGGAATTATGTGTTAAAGCTCATTTTTTGGATATATGGGTAGAGCTTTTTATTTTCTAAACTGTTGAATCAAATTTGACAATCAGAAATCATTTTAGAATTTTCTTTAAAAAAAAATAGATCCGTAAACCATTTAATGAATCCTTAATAATTAGATTTAACTATATTGGTTTTTTTATCTTTTTTTTTTTTTTTTTTGGTGACTTTGGGAGAGTGGGGCTTCAGTTGGGGGAAGAATCTGCAGAAATTCGAACCCTCCACAATAGAAGGAGGTGTGATTAGCACTGAATTGCGACCATTATTAGTATATATATTTGCCACAAACTTGTCTTGTACAAAAAAAAATATATATATTTACAATAACATATTTCAATGAAAATAAGATACTTTCTAGGGAATTTGACATGAATAAAAATATTTCGACTAAAATAACTTAAAATGTAGTCAGGTCTATTTTCCATTCTTCTAACTAGAAATAAACTTTCCTCACTCCTAAAACAAATTAGGTCTATTTTCCATTCTTCTAACTAGAAATAAACTTTCCTCACTCCTAAAACAAATTAGCTAAAATAATGAGTAGTTTGATTATGTACACATTGTTAATCGCAATACTAAGAAAAAAAGCTAAGTACATCAAAAAAACAATTGACCAAACACTAACAGGTAAACTAAGACACTAGTGAGATAAAAACCATTATCAATATATTTAACTTAGAGACTAGAGATTTTAGGCCAACATATACATTATTCGACTATTTCAAAATGACTTATATTACTGAGTTGACTAAGAATTATAGGATGATAAGTTTTTCATAAAAATTAATATTCATTAGCATTAACTATTCTATATCTAAAATTTAAAAGCTTCAAATCTAGAAAAAACTAAATAATATGGGATTTATGGCACAAATGGTTTGGTCCTCAAAGTTTTAATTATGGCAATTAAGTCCTAAATTTTTTAATTTTAAGCAATTTGGTCCTTGAATTGTCTGAATTATAACTTACTGTTAAATTTTTGACCAAAAACGCACATAAGGAGCACGTTATAGCATCTAAAAGTGTATGTAAAGGAAAATAAGTTGACCAAAAGGATTTGGATAAAAAGAATATGCATTATGTGCATTGTTTAGGATTTTTGAGTTACAAATTTAGAGAAAATTTTTCTGTGATTGATTATTTTTATACTTGAAATTTCAAAATTATCTTTCACATACATTTTTAGATACCACCATGTACTTTTCAAGTGTATTTTCGATCAAAAATTTAGCATTAAGTTATAATTTAGACAGTTCAATGACCAAATTACTACAAATCAAAAAATTATGAAGCCTAATTGTTACAATTGAAAGATTGAGGACCAAATTGCCACAGCTGAGATAATTCATGAACTATTTGTAACACAAAAATTTTTAAAATAAACTAAACTCACACATGTCTAAAATTAAATGGGACAAAACGATCATATATCCAAATTTACGACAACAAATAACCTTACACAAGAGAAAGCATTATTAAATAAAAGAAAAATTAAATAGAGATTGGACCTATAGAGAGCATAAATAGGAAGCTTTTCTAAGAATAGAATAGTTTATATTTTTTCTTTCTTTCTGGCTCAGTTTCATATTTAATACATCTGATGATGTGTCTTTTTATTGTAATTCATGAAAGACTATGTAAAAGCCCAAAGTTTTTAAAAGGGTATTTTGGTCTTTTGACCATTTAAAAATATAATAAAATAAAATATTTATAAATTGAAATTTTGAATTTTGGGTTTAAATGAAATAAAAGATTGAAACTTGGGTTTATTTTGTAATTTTTAAGGATTAAGTTGAAAATAATTTGAAAATTTTGGGTTAAAGTGCAATTTTATAAAAATTGGGCAGCCCATTAAATGGGTGCCACGTGGTCACCTGCACTCTCCCCTCAGCTCACCCTCTTTCCTCCCTCGATTTCTCTCTGCCGAAAAACGGCAAAAATGCTGAAAATCCAATCAAGCTCCGGTGAAGCTGATTTCATCGCCGTTGACACTTGCCACTGACCACCGTCGACAACCCAGGAGTAGAGGATCCTTGCGCCGCCACCGCCGTCGCATGAAACGGCTCTGTTCGCCGCCAGTGACACGTAGAAGCCGCTGCTGTTTTCTGATGCCGGCACCGATTCTGGCGACGTTTCGCCGTGAAATTGGTCGGGTTCAACTCCTCTCGTCACGATCTTTCACGTGGTATATATATCTAAACTCGAAATTGCCCAGATTGAATTTTACTATTTTTGTTAATTTTGAGCTATTTTAGTTTCGTATTTGAATTTCTCAATGTGACCGTTAGATCGTAAAATAAACATCGTATTTGTGATGTACTTATGAAAACAAGAATTTTGATATATACATATATTGACTATGTTTGGTGACGGGTATGAAAAAAGAAATCTAACGACTCAGATTTCCTCGTTTTGTGCGTCGTGGGTCCGGATTCGACCTGAGCCCGAATCGGTCAAATTATATGACTAACCTAGCATTTTTGGGTACTCTGAATTCAGTGGTGAAGTCCATTTCACGATCTGAAGCTCCGATTGAAAATTGAGTTTTCAAACCTATCGATCAAAGGTTCAAAAACGACGCCGGACTTTTCAAATGACGCCAAACTTTCTCCATAGCCCCGTAGCACTTTTTGGACACTCGATTGGGGTAGGAATTCGATTACTTGATTCTAAAATTAATTTAATTTATTAATTTACATATCTTCAGTAAATATAGAATTTCGTGATTTAATTTATAAAAATTGTGTTTATATCCGTTTTTGACCTGATTTGAGATTTAAACAGCCTAGGAGACACGTCACACTGGTTAGCGTGTCATATATACTGTTTTAAATTATTTTCTGCAGGAAATTACATTTTTGAGTTTTGATAAAAAATAGCTGTTATAACGCCGAAATCTTTAAAAAATCCAAAACGATTTGAGAACTCAATTTTGAGGACTAAATGTTCTTCGATTGAAGAATACTGCATGGTTATTTTGTGATTTTATAGAAATGGTGCATATTCTTATTCTATCATTCATAGATTATTTGCATGCATTCACATACTTACGCGGCCATTGGACTTACAATACCCCACATTGGGTGCTCGGACTTAAGGTCGCCTCTTTCGGTGGTTCGGACTTACGGGTGACCCACTAGGACACCTCAGACATCATTATTGCATACATGGTTATATGCTGGCTTGAATAGATATATACTGATTTTGGTGAATGATTTACAATGGTTTGGAGTGTTTAAACTATTGGACTATGATTTCCACTTAAATTTTGTAAACTGTTTTTGAATGGACTACTAACTATGTAGAATCTTCAACGTGAGTATATTTCTTACGTATAAAAACTTGTAATCGAATCTCTACTGAGCATTTACGTGCTCACCCCTACTTCCTCCCACTTTCAGGTGTTGATTTATTTTTGGGGTAATTGTCTTGGTAGCTTGACAAACTTGTTTAGCATATGTATGTCGTTTTTCACATCTTCAATGGTTGGTTCCTATTCTATTTCATCTCTTCCTTTCCTTGTCAAATTTATTTAGCCAGTAATAATGCATTTACTAAGTGGATATATGAAGATGATTTTGATATAAAAATTTGAGTACTTAGAAATACAAATAATTTTTATGTAAATTATTTGGATATTGGACCTAAGATTTTAATTTAAATTATTTTACTAAAGTTTATGAATTTACAAATGTTTCTAAACTATTAATTAGAATTTTCTATAAACTTTAAGTGAAATATTTCCTCGAAAAATCTACATTAATGAAGGGTTTTCTTAAATTTGAATTTTTCTTACTTTTAAGGACTAAAATATAAAATTTTAACTACTCGATTTTCTGAAATTTTGAAAAATCACTATTTACTACTATTTCAATATAAAATTACTAAAAGTCACGGTCTTAGACTTCTGGTCGTGACAAATTTGGTATCAGAGCTTTAGGCCTCAGATCCGTCTGGGATCTTACCTGTGATATTTTGGTGTTTAAAAAGGGTTTTAGAGAAATATTTGATAAATACATCATACATCACTTAGGAATTGACTAAATATATCGTCTTTACTCCGATTCGTTCTGAATCCTTCGTTCGCCTCCCTAGAGTGGAACTCTGGTATCCTTGGAATGGTTATAGCTCTGAAATTCTAGTCTCAGAAGTGTCGGGTATGACACGAGATGAGTAAATTTTACTCCTGCCAAAATTTCTCAATTTAAATGGACATTCATTCTTGTACTCTTATATCCATTATAGTGTTAAGCTATATGAACCTCGTAGGTTTTAAAATAGTAAATCTAATATCTTATATTTTGATTTGGTATAACTTAACATTATTTGTGCTTGTGGAGTTGTGATTTGAATTTCTCAGAAATTGCTTATATGTGACTGACCTGTTTGAGAGTCTGGTGGTTTGTCGACATAATTTTGTATCATGCATTAGTTGGACTTTTAGTGGACATGGCATACAAATTTTTATTTATGGATTGATTTGATAATATGAACTTGGTAAAAAAAAAAATCTGGTTAACTGGTCTTGAAATTTTTGGAAATTTCAAATTGACAGTTTTAGTTTTGAATGAAGTAGATATTTATATTTGACCAATGTATCATCTTTATTTTCAAAATAAACCATATACGTCTTAATTTTGAATAATAATTGGGTGTATGTGATTCCTATTTTTCAAGGAATGTATGGTTTTAAAAATTAATAATACTACTTGTGATATCCTGAATTTCCAAACGACACCCAATTTTTTATATAATTAAAAAGTCAATAATAACATGATTGTATAATTTTTTTTTATATACATTAGTTTTATTTATGTACATTTAGTTGTGAGGATTCATTTTAGTATATGGATTATTTCTATTAATCTATATTTACTAAGTATTTTTTTTTTAGTAAAATGCTCCAAATAAAGCTCATTGGTACAAGTCTGATGTGTATTAAGTTCATTATTCTAAACATAACTACTTGATAAATTATTTGATTAGAAAATACGTGTTTAGATAAGTTATTTAGTAGTAATTCTATAAGAAGTAATAATTTTAGACATTTTATTAATTTTTTTTATTTTTTTAATCTTGTACACTTGAGAATTAGTTTCATTTGTTTTTATTTTTATCTGTATCCTTATTTATGTGTGTGCTTATTTTACTTATATTTTATAATACAAATAAAAATTATGTAATTACATATATTGTACAAACCGACTTTAGTTATGTCAGTCCTTGAGTAGTATATGTTGTTTATTTGATACAACTTTTACCACTGTCAATCTCTCCTTATTTTCATCACCCTTTTTTTCTCTTCAACTCTATTATATAAGTGTGTACATACAATCATAGAAAGAAACAGACCTCTACCGAATTGTTTTAGTGCAAAAAGGGCTTGGTCAAATTATGATTTCTTTTGTATGGAGTAAATCATTTCAAAGGTAATTTCACTGATAATTATTGCTTTCAAATAATTTCATTCCTTTTGTGAAATCTGCATAACCAATTCTTTGTTTCCGATCAAAATTATATGTATAAATATTTACATGTTCTTATTATGAATTATTGGATCAAGTTGTATAGGTGTGTGATGAAACTCCATTGCTACACGAGTATAATTGTTAGTTTTATATTTTTGTTGGAGATAATACAAGCAATGGAACTTAGTAGACTTGGGAATCGTGATTGTACTTGATTATTTTGTTTATATATATGTATATAAAATTGAGCCATGCATGAAATTGTATTTATTAAACTTGGAGAAACATTATACTGATAATTTTTTTTTTTATTTTGTTATAGATAATTCTTAGTATTGAAATTAACCTGGTATCTGTTTTATATTACTTGTTATCTTTTGCTAAATATTATACATATTTGGTGGCAAAGGATAATTAAATGAATTTGTGATTAGGCTTAGATGGTGTCCTTTATTCGTAACATTTGTTTAGTTTAAATGGCTTTATATTTTCTTTGTGCGTGACTATATATCTATATGATTATGTTTGACTGACTTGTATAGTAATTAGATTTTTCTTTTGGTTGTAAAAATTATGTTATGGCTTTGTGCTCTATGTAATAATAAGAAGTAGCATTGGAGCTCTATATTTGTAGTGTTATGATACTAATTGTTTTAAAAAGTTAAATTATTAATGAGAAGTAATGTCCTCTCGGATAATTCCTATTGGCCTTGTTATTTACTATTTGTTGTGATAAGAATTTATATCAATTTTTTTGGAAAATTATACTTCTCTAAGCCAAAGCTAAATATCAGTTCTTTTTGCATCACATGGTCAATTATTAAATGAGCTTAATACTGGAAACTGTTAGGACCACGTCAATTATACATTGAGCGAAGTGCATTTCACAGAAAGAACATAAAAACTCAAGGATAAGGTAAGTAACGTCATACCTGCAATGTAAGAAATTACCTGTATATATGAATGTGGAATCTTCTGATTATATGAATATAGATATCAATTATTCTGTTATGCTTGTAACATAAATATCTAAATCTATTATTCTGATATACATAAAACATGAACATATGGTATATTTATATTGTCTGACGAGTATTGGTGAATAGGGTGTGGCAGGCCAGCGTCCAAATATTTGGTTCCTTCGGGAATATTATCTGTTTCTTTCAGGGATATTATTAGGTTCCTTCGGGGACATTATTTAGTTCTTTTGGGAACATTCTGATAGCGGTATGGGGAGGACTTCTGCAGTACATAGAGGAGTTTGAGATATATTTGGGACTCGAGACCTCCATACGACGACTTATGATTAGTTATTAGTTATCTGAGTGGCTCAGTATGTGATTTACGGTCTTATCAGGCAATACAATATATACAGGGATCCCAGTCATATGACCATCTATTTTCTGGTATATGCATGTTACATTTTTACTCGTTACTTACTGAGTTTCATACTCATATATGTTCTTACATTGCATATAATAGTGCTGATATGTGAGTTTTGAGGAGAAGTGTCAACTTTCCGACTATGATTTGTATATATAAGTATTTTGACGTTGTGGTTCCCTAATAGATGATTTTGTACCTGTTTTGAGTGTGTATACTATGTATATTTGTATGAGAGGTCCACTTTGTGAGTATGCATGTATGTATACGTTAGACTATGTATCATTATGAGTAGAGTTTTCCTTTTTCTTCTAGAAAGTACTTTTTAAAAAAAAAAAAAATTATACTATTTTATCAGTTCTAAGTCGAGTAATATCTCTCGAATTTGCTAAATATTAAAAATAAATATCCTTACGTACTTGTGTAGAATCGGGAAATGTTACACTACTTGAGTCTAAAGTTTGTGACATTGCCAGGAATATAAAATTTAAATAATTGCTTCACGTAAAACTAGTTGTGGTACTAATAAGGTCTCATTGTACATTTAGAGATGTTAATTTAAAAAAATAAAAAAAATAAAAATAAAATTCCTAGATGTTTTTTCTAGTTTTGAAATATAGTAGATACAATTGTTAAAAATTACCGAGTTTCTACTTGTCACATGATTTTGAATCTAAAGAAAGTTTTAGAAAATTGATTTGCAAAGTACCTTGGAAATAAACATAAAATATTTATGGCAAAATTTATGTGGTAACTTTTGGCGAAAAGTTTGTATTTTTTTTTTTTGTTTAAAAAAAAAAGAAATCATTGATGTGATTTAATATGTTATGCATATAAATTCTTAAAAGTTTGTGCATATATTTCTAAAAGTCAAATATATAATATCTTGTTACAAGAGTTTTGCTAAGTAAAATTAGTTAGGATAACTTGTTTGGAAACTTGGATAAATTGAGAAATTTTATATTTTAAAAACGTATTTTGGAAATTTTATGAAATCTTATTGTTATGACCATATTTGCCTTACTACTTGGATTTACTAATCCTTTTAAGCTTTTCATTATATATATGGTCTGTTTAATGACAAATATTTGATGTTGTTGTTCATTGGAATTGTTGAATCCTTTGTACTCAATAAATGTCTTGTTCATTGGATAAGTAAGTCAAGTGAGATTGACCTTGTATTATTTGTCTCAATTGAATAATTGGACACCTGCATAACTAATTTTAATTTGGTTTTCCAAGTGTTGGGAACTCCTAGTATTGGAGGCTTTGGATGAAATTTTATTTGAGTTTTTGAATAAAAATATTTTGATTTGAATACCTAAGTCTTGGAAAAATTTAGTTGGTGCATAATGGCATATTGCGTTTTTCTTTAAAGTTTCTTTTGAAATTTTTTTTTTTAATTCATAGAGTTTATGCGTATTATAAATTGGTTGGCTATAAAAAAAAGTATTATTTTCTATAAACATGCTTTACAAATTGAGTGAGGTTTAAAAATAATAATAATAATAAAATAATAAATAAATAATAATAATAATAAATAATATGTATATATTTTACACTTGACACACTCTATTATTTCTAAAATACTTTATTGGTTTTTCCTATTGCTAAAATGCCTTTTTAAACTATTTTTAATAAAATTATTAGCGTGTGATGACTTTAAAGTTATAAAACTTAAAGAAAACCTCACTAAAGCATTACCTAAAGTTTCTGATTAATAAAGAACTATGAGAAATTAATTACGTAATGTGATTTGTTGAATATATATATATATATATATACTTTTGAATCTCTTAGAGAGATATGTTTGAAAACTACGGGTTAGTTTTAAAGATTTTAAGAAAATTTCTGTTATGTCTAACTATGATTTAAAAGAAATTGACATGTTATAAGTGCTTGATAGTTTAATTAGAAAACTACATATCAAGCGAGGAGCTTCTTCTTGTCCTACTTAGCTTAGTAAATAGAATTGGTTTATTAGATGTCAAATTGATTGACTAATGATGACAAGATTCAATCTTGTCGATGTATTTCCCCTTAGTGTTAATGAGTGAGTACTATTTGAGGTACTTTGCTTATGTTGCCTTTTGGGAATTATTGGAGACTAAATCTATTGTGGATTAAAGTCATCGTTGAATTCGTTGGCATTGAGTTCAATTTGTGACTCATTACTTAATTTGAGATAGATCCAAGCATCATTTTGGTAATATAATTGATGGTATAGGGATCAGTTCATTCATGAGTCTATATTGAGAGTTATTAAACTCTTGTTATCATATTTTAAAAAAGGAATACTTGAAGTTCAAATTTGGTTTACCTATAGCCAAGGTAAGACTTTATTATGAACTGGTGTAGTATTCCTATATACCCCTAATTTTTTGTAGCATGTTTTCAAAAGTATTTTTTGGAAAAAAAAATTGTTCATAATTTTAAAATAAAACGAGATTAGATGGGAGACAAGTGTCATTGCAGAGACAGCCTATTCTATTGAAACCTTGTTTCTGGAGCATTGTAGTATTGTTACTAGTTTATTTGTATATTGGGTATTGAGTCATTTTTATGTGACTTTCTCTTGTACTAAAGATTTAGAAAGTCTCTAGAGATGAGTGACAATTTGGGATTATTGTTATAATCCTATATTAGGTAAAGAGACTTAGAGACTTTAGACTATTATGATATAGTATCATCTCGGGTAAAAGATTCGGGAAGTCTTTGGACTATATTTGTCACGTGGATACTTGTATTTTATATACTTGAACTGCAGTGATCCTATTGGTATTTGTTTTGCTACGTACTTCTGTGTTGGAGATTTCTATTCATGATAATTATAGTCTTGTTCTTGACAAGAAATGATTTGTGTACATGGTTGTTACTCACTTGATATGAAGAATAATAAATGACTTATGTTATTGTACTCTTGTTGTCGTTTTGACCTCTAAATTCATCTATCTTGTGTTGATGAAAATTCTGTTAATGTCCTTGGACTCAGTGATTGTTTAAGACCAAGTTTAGCTATAGACAAATGGAATTGTCCTGGTCTGTTATAGATCTGATGTGATCTAGGGACGGTACTATACATACCTGACATTTGGTCTGCTATACTGTATTGGTACCTAACAATCACTGTTCTGATCATAGAAGTCTTGTATTTTCGACTTCTACTCTTGATTAGCGTTACTATTTCTACGATTAATTACCAATTTGGAGTCATCGTTTTTTTGAAATCTCTTGTGTCGAGATCTTGTACCTATCGGTGAGTCATATTCCGATTCTATATCTCTTTGTATACATCCTTATCATATACCTTTATGTGACATTGGTATATTGGCGGAGCACTAACACTAAGTAAGAAGTGTATGTTTTACACTTCTTAATTTAATCAGTAATTGATTTACTATTCCTATGTCCTATAATAAGTGATTCACTCTCTTTTGACTATTATCTCTTGTTGTTTTACTTGTACCCCTATCGTGTTTGAATTTTGGGATGAAATTCTTTTAAGGGGGAAGGATGTAAAAGCCCAAAATTTTTACAAGGGTATTTTGGTCTTTCGACCATTTAAAAATAAAAAAATAAAATATTTATAAATTGAAAATTCAAATTTTGGATTTAAATGAAATAAAGGATTGAAACTTGGGACTATTTTGCAATTTTTAAAAATTAAATTTGAAAATAATTTAAAAATTTTGGGTTAAAGTGCAATTTTATAAAAATTAGGCAGCCCATTAAATGGGTGCCACGTGGCCACCTGCACTCTCCCCTCAGCTCACCCTCTCTCCTTCCTCGATTTCTCCCTGCCAAAAAACGGCAAAAACACCGAAAATCTGATCGAGCTTTGGCGAAGCCGATGTCGTCACCGTTGACACTCGCCACTGACTGCCTCGACAACCCAGGGGCAGACGATCCTCGCGCCGCCACTACCGTCACCTGAAATAGCTCCGTTCGCCGCCGGTGACACGTAGAAGTCGCGGCTGTTTTACGATTCCGACGATGTTTCGCCGTGAAATTAGTCGGATTCAACTCCTCTCGTCACGATCTTTCATGTGGTATATATATCTAAACTCGAAATTGCACGGATTGAATTTTACCATTTTTGTCAATTTTGAGCTATTTTAGTTTTGTATTTAAATTTCTCAATCCGATCGCTAGATCGTAAAATAAACCTCATATTTGTGATGTACTCGTGAAAACAAGAATTTTGATATATATATTGACTATGTTTGGTGATGGGCACAAAAAAGAAAATCTGACGGCTCAGATTTCCTCATTTTGTGTGCTGTGGGCCCGGGTTCAATCCGAGCCCGAATCGGTCAAATTATATGTCTAACCTAAAGTTTTTGGGTGCTTTGAATCTAGTGGTGAAGTCCGTTTCATGATCTAAAGCTCCAATTGAAAATCGAGTTTTAAAACTCATCGATCAAAGATTCGAAAACGACATCCGACTTTCCAAATGATACCCAAACGACGCCAAACTTTTCCACAGCTCGGTAGCACTTTTTGGACACTCGATTGAGGTGTTATAATGCCGAAATTTTTAGATTGGATTTTTGGGTTTTTGATAAAAAATGACTGTTATAATGTCAAAATTTTTAGAAAATCCAAAACGATTTGAGAACTCAGTTTTGAGGACTAAATGTTATTTGATTAAAGAGTACTACATGATTATTTTGTCATTTTATAGAAATGATGCATATCCTTATTCTGTCATTCATATAGCATTTGCATGCATTCATATACTTACGCGGCCGTTGGACTTATGGTACCCCACATTAGGTGCTCGGACTTACGGGTGACCCACTAGGACACTTCGGACATCATGATTGCATACGTAGTTATATGTTGGCTTGAATAGATATGTACTGATTTTGATGAATGATTTACAATGATTTGGAATGTTTGAACTATTAGACTATGAATTCCACTTGGATTTTGTGAACTGGTTTTGAATGGACTACAAACTATGCAGAACCTTCAACATGAGTATATTTTTTATGTATAAAAACTTGTAATCGAATCTCTACTGAGCATTCACGTGCTCACCCCCTACTTCCTCCCACTTTCAGGTATTGATTTATTTTTGGGGTAATTATCTTGGTGGCTTGACAAGTTTGTTTGGCATATGTATGTCGTTTCCCACATCTTCAATGGTTGGTTCCTATTCTATTTCATCTCTTCCTTTCCTTGTCAAATTTATTTAGCCAATAATAGTGTATTTACTAAGTAGATGTATGAGGATGATTTTACTATAAAAATTTGAGTACTTAGAAATACAAATAATTTTTATGTAAATTATTTGGACATTGGACTTAAGGTTTTAATTTGACTTATTTTACTAAAGTTTATGAATTTATAAATATTTTTAAACTATTAATTAGAATTTCCTATAAACTTTAAGTGAAATATTTCCTCGAAAAATCTATAAATATGATTTTTTCTTACTTTTAAGGACTAAAATATAAAATTTCAAGTATTTCTAGAATTTTGAAAAATTACTATTTACTACTGTTTCAACATAAAATTACTAAAATTCACGACTTTAGATTTCCGGTCGTGACAGACTACATCTTATCTTTTTTGGATTTGAACAAAAAACAATGTCATCCTTTAATTATGTTGACCTTAGTTGAACAAAAATAAAAAAAATAAACTATTTGATACGACGCATTATAATTTATTATATTATTAAAATGTGAAACTGAATAGTAGAATCCACAAATTATGCCGTAAAATTGAAAGAGATAAAAAAAAATGTATTTAGTATTCCTCTTCATTCTATTGTAGAAAAGAATATGTTTTTGATTCTTCAGATTTCTTTTTCCTAAGAATTGAAATAAAACATTTTAAATTACGAGTGGATGCAAAATTAATGGCCCCGTTTGTTTCAACCATTCCATTCAAATGATCTTTTAGAATGTGTGTTTGTTTCAACAATTTAGTTTTTCCATTCAAATGGTCTATCCAAAAAGTTAACCATCGGAATGGTTTTTTTGTATCTTGAACGAGAATGGAGGAGGGGAGATGTTTTTGAATGGTCCATTCCAATGCTCCCATTCTAATTACAACACATTCTACTATTTTTTCCATTCAAATGTCTCCCATTGCAATTATAACACATTCCACAATTTTCATTCAAATAATCTTTTTTTGGTTTAATTGTTATAACATATTCTAAATTAAAGTTTTATGATTTCAATTTTTTCGTAAAATTATTTTTACTCACTTGTACTTTCTTTGGCATTCTATTGATCAGCCCCGCACAAAACTTTTCGTGGTGTAGATTTTCGTAGGCGTCTTTTCTTTCCTATTTAAAATAGTTAAAACTGCACCGACAAACTAAGAAAACGAAAGCTATAAAGTTGAACTCCATTGTTTTTGTGGATAAATGAATGAATGAATTTGATTTGATTTGATTTTTTGTTTTTGAATAATGAATTTGATTGGTTAGTTTTTCTTTGTTTCAGAACTTAGTTTAACAATAGGTTTGGACTTATTCTTAAAAAATAATAATAATAAAAAAAAAATAAAAACACAATAGGTTTGGACGGACTTGGGAGAAATAGAATTGATTGAGAGTGGCTTTTTTTTTCCTTTCTTTTTTTTTTTTTGACACATGGTTTTCACTTTTCAAGCAAAGCAACGCATAAACATGAAATGATGGAAGGGTTTCTAACACTTTTATTTATAAAAGCTCCCAAAAATTATAAAAATACAGAGATTAATTTTTATTTTATTTTATTTTTTTAATTTTTGTATAATTTTTATTAAAAAAATATCACTTTTTAAAATTTTTTAGAAAATACCATTTTTAAAATGGTTATTAGTTACCAGTTTTTAAAAGCTGGTTACAAATTACTAGTTATAAATATCTTTGATTACTAGTTATCAGTTATTGTTACTATTTTAAAAAAATATTTTTTTAAATATTTTTAAAGAATGATATTTTTTCTAATAAAAACCGCAGAAAAGCCTAATTTCCCATGAAGGAACAAGAGAAAAAGACATATGTAGGAATAATTTGGACATGATTTTTTTGTGTATTTTTCTAAAAATGACATTTTTATAAGTGTCAATGACTTTTTAATCACCGGTCAAGAGCTTTTTGATCACGAAAAAATAACTATTTAATATTTTTTATAGTCAAGAAGTTTTTGACCATAGATCAAGACGTCCTTGACACAGGATATGTACAGAAATACCCCATTTTGAGGTTCTTGTTTTAATATATGCCTCTTTTAATTTAGTTGTACAAGAGTATCCCTTTTTCGTTATTTTAACTTTGCCCATCATTATAACCTTCTTACGACTCAGAATACAACAAAATCGTGAGTGATCAAGCAGTTGACGCCAAAATAGGACTACAACAAAGTCACGCATAACCTTGGCAGGGATTGCACCAACCCACGTGGCCTATTTTGGCATATTATGGCCAAGCTAATTAGTAGACCACAAAATATTGATTTTAATCTGTTAAATTCAATTTATATATTTTAATATGTTTTTTTTCTTGTGTATAACCAGTTTTTTGGTCTCAATTTTTCATTTACATGTAAAAAGATTTTAAATGATTAATTAACTAATAGAGTAGTGGTTTTTTTTCCAGGTTAATTGTTTTTTTCAAAGCGATTAATTTTCTTCAAGTAAATTGAATTAATATACCACATATTTACCCTTTTCTAAACTATATATCACTCAATATTTTTGAATAAACTAATTAAAAATTAGTAAAGTCGTAATTTAGCTAGTTCCTTCAGTGTTATCTAAATGATTTATTTGATTTACATGAAATTACTTTAGAAAAACTAAACATCAAATCAATTGCTGTAAAATTATTCTTAAATCAATTGTTTACGACAGTTAGCTGAAGAAAATAAAGTGCTTGACACGTCAAAAAAAAGGTAAGCTAAAATAATTTAAAAAGAAAATTCAAATAAATAATAGTGGTGAATAAATCGTATATAAATGATTTACGAAATTTCTTGTGAAAAATTGTATAAAAAAATAATCTTGAAAATAAAATGATAAAGGGCTTGCACAAGAATACCTCACTTTTGAAAGTATATATTTATTTTTTATTTATACACAAATATATCTCTTTTTTTATTTTAATAATAAGAGTTTACGATTATTCCCTCGTGAATTAATTATTTGCCACTATTATAAACTGGTGTATCATTTATTTACCATGATCTTAAAAATATTTATCAATGATACATATTGATTTATTTATCATTATATCCTGATAAATTATTTATTTACTATTATTATAAATTGATATATACTTTATTTACCATAATCTCAAAATACTTTACTAATGATATATAGTGACATATCTATTATTATACATATGTAAATTATTTATTTACCACTACTATAAAGTAGTATATCGTTTATTATCATGAACTTAAAAAAATCACTTGCTTACCACTGATATATTATGACATATTTACTATTATACTTCTAGTAAATTTAATATTTACTTATTTATAATGACTTAAAAAAATCATTTATGCATTGATATACAATGGTATATTTACAATTATATTCCTAATAAATTACTTATTTACCATGACCTCAAAAAAAAAAAAAATCACTCATAATAAGTTGTGAATCACTATTTACTTGGAAAAAGAAGGGTACATAAGTGGTATATTAGTTATTTACATGATTTATATAAAATACTTTTCTTTAAATAAAATAAAATCAACAATAGTGATAAATAAATAGTAAATCAGTTATTTACTTGATTTATTTAAAAACAAATGATAAATTAGTGGCATATAATTTTTTTAGCGGATAATGATCCAATAATGTTTTTTTACATGATCTATAGATTTTCTGTAAACAAGGAAAATAAAGTCAATAATAGGGGTATATTAGTGATAAATCGATTACTTACTTAACTTACTTAAAATAAATTGGTAAATTAGTTGTATATCAAATATCTACAGGATCTTTTTTTTCCGGTAAACTAAACTAAATCAATAATCATGGTAAATAAGTGGTAAATCAGTTATTTACTTGATTTATGGGGGAAAAATGATAAATTAGTAGTATTTAAGTTATTTACTTAATTTATAGTTTTTTTTTCCAAAAAAAGGAAAGTCAACAATAGTGGTAAATTAGTGATACAAACAATTTATTTAAAAAGAAATAGTAATTAGTTGCATATCTAATATTTATATGATCTTTTTTGTAAAGAAAAAATAAATTTATAACGGTGATAAACCGGTTTTTTATTTTATAACGATGCATTTAATTTGAGTGACCATTTATTTTGTAATTTGATGATTTTGATTCAGTAATTAGTTTTTTTCCCCCCCAATTATAAGGTTGTTTTGGTATGTCTCAGAAATTCATCATTATTTAATCTCATAAAAACAAAACCCATATGATTCCATTCGGTGAAGGGAAAAAAAAAAAAAAAGAAAGAAGAAACGACCAAGTTGCATCGATATGCATGTATAGAGGGAAAAAAAATGGTAAACAAACGATGGATATATTCAAGGAGGAGCTATATTTATCGTTGTATATATATCTAAAATCTGCTTGTTTCTTGATAATCCTAGATCATTTGACAGTCAAAATCATCATATCAAATATCAATGATCACACAATATTAAAATATTCCCACAGAAAATCCAGTTTTCATGAACACCAGCAACGAGGATATTGATCTCTCAGACTCCGCTCAAACGAACAACATCAGCAATAATTAGCCGATAAAAATGTGTCGCGAAAGAAACAACGTCACATGGGAGAGTCAACGAGAGAAGGGGACAAATAAAGAGACCCGGAGCATATCGTGTATTTAATTGCTCCCTTACTATTTTAAGGGTAAAACAGTCATTAAAGAAATTAGCAAAAGGAAAAGGGACATACAAGTTAACAAAAAGAAAAACGAATATCTACAAACATTAGGTTCCAAAAAAGGATGCACAGTGTATTTTTCACCCGCGGGGAAAATGGACGGACGGACCTGAGTTCTTTGGGCCATATTACTTTTCGGGAGGGAACTGGACCTGACTGATAGTATTTTGGGGTAAAACTACTTTTTTAAGGTGTATTTTCTTGAATAACTTTTTTTTAAGGATCGTAGTATTAGAAAAGTTAATTCGGCCCAAATTACTCCTAATTAGTTCTTTTTTTTAGTCTTGTCATAGGATTTATGGGCTGCAGTTACAATTATTACCACGCTTATAACAACATAATTTTTTTTATCACTACTACTCATCGACGGTTCTTAAAAAACTCTGAAAAATAGTCATAAAAAAGTTATTTTTGACACAAGTTACTCCTATTCAAATCCAAATTCTGAAAAGTACCACAATCGCTCTTTCTTACTTTCTTTCCTAGACTTTATTATGGGAGTTTCTACTCCTGCTAACCAGAATATAACCAGAATATTCACTAAGGACCCTTTGAGCATGTCTTATTCTATCGGACAATAAAATGCATCACCTGACCCATCAAACGGCCGATTAGTATATGAGCTTTCCACAAAGTGGTCAAGGGGCAGGGTTAGAGCAAATTTAATCCACATTTAAATTGTTTGTAGCTTAGTAGCTTGTTTCGAACCCTGATCACCAAGCAAAAAGACTCTCAACCTATGCCATCCCATTCGGTGGTTTCTAAATCTTGACTTTAATGCCAGTACTGTTAGTACAATAAGAATAAAAGATGTGCCTTGTAAAAGGTTGATCACACATCGACCAAGAGAGATAGTATTCTTGCAATGTTTGAGAAAGGATCAAAAAGGAAAGAAACAACTAACAAGCCTTAACATATATGTGTATTTTTTTTACCTATACATATATAGCTATTATTTTGACCGATGAAAATTTAGCATGTAAATTTTTTTATTGTAAAAAGTAAGAGAGAGAAATAGCATTAATGATACACGTCATTTCATCCACTTCATTATAGCCGTTAGATTACTATTAAGTGATGATCCAATGACTAAAAAAAATACCTACCCATAAGTTTAAAAAAAAAAAAGCCTATTGGATTGGCAACCATATATATATAGAGATAAAATATTTATTGCAAACATGCAAATAAAAATAACACTACTTGACTATCCCTTTTTTTTAAAAAAAAGGTTCTTTGGGTAGAGTAGCATCACCTTGGAAAGATTAAGTTGGTCCAAAGGGTTTTACCTGTATTGGTTTATAATAACTGATGACTAATTATTTCCCTTTGCGATTAAAGTGAGAATTTATATTACAACTTACTACTAACAGCATCTAACGACACTGTTATGTTCTTTTATTTATTTTTTAGTAAACAACACTGCTAATCTGCTATATTAAGTACATAATTACTTCGACAATAATTAAAAAATTATAAGAACATTCTAGTGGTTGTTAAGTTTTCACAATAATAAATTAATAAAAAGGTGAACTTTTCCTTGTTAAGACTGAAAGTACCAGAGCTCAATCAATATTCAAAACAAAACAAGCAACACGAAGACAAAGCTTTGGCGATTACGTCGATACATACAAAGACACTAAAAAGTTGCCTAAACCTGAGGACTCCTATAATAACAAGGAAAGCCCGATACTTGAATATGCCCGTATTGACATTTTCCATCCCCCCCAAAAAAAAGTCCCTTTTGGAAATCTCGGCGCAACCCTTCATCGTTCTCATAAATCTACTTTTTGTCACCTTTAAACCTCGATCTCCTTAGTCATACACCAACCATAGCTTTTGTCCTTCTAACTTCAACACTATATATAACCTCACAATTATAACCATTTTCTTAAAAAGAAAGAAACAAAACATAAAGAAACTTTCTTCTTTACCATATCTTCTTCATACCAATATGGGAACTAGTACTACTAATATGAGTACTGTATTTCCAACCGTAGGGAAATGTTCATCAACCGGACGTGAAAACCACACGGTGGTTGCTGACATGGACGGGACTTTACTAAGAGGCAGGAGCTCTTTCCCTTACTTCGCTCTCGTCGCCTTCGAAGTCGGCGGGGTTTTCCGGCTTCTCTTCTTGCTTTTGGCCTCGCCTATAGCTGGATTTCTCTACTACTTCGTGTCCGAATCCGCCGGAATACAAGTCCTCGTCTTCGTGACTTTCGCGGGAATGAAAGTCTCCGATATCGAGTCGGTAGGGAGAGCTGTTCTGCCCAAGTTTTACTCGTCGGATATTCATCCGGAGTCTTGGCGAGTTTTCTCTTCGTGTGGGAAACGGTGTGTTTTGACCGCGAACCCGAGGATTATGGTGGAAGCGTTTTTGAAGGAGTTTCTTGGAGCTGATATGGTTTTGGGGACTGAGATTGAGAGTTTTAAGGGAAGAGCAACCGGGTTTGTTCGGCCACCGGGTGTGCTTGTTGGGAAGAACAAGGCGGATGCTCTTAAGAAAGCTTTTGGAGAGACGAAGCCGGATGTTGGGCTTGGTGATCGACTCACTGATGCTCCTTACATGGCACTATGCAAGGTAGGAATATTTTAATTAATATCAAACATTTGATCAACTCTCGTACGTTACAAACTAGAAGAAACATATTTTTTAACGTTTTTGTTATGACATTAATTTGTTATTTAATTATGGTTTACAAATTAATAAATCATCAAATAAAACACTGTTAAATAATACTAATAATGTTCACAGAAAATGCTAAGCAGTCACATTTAAAATATTATAGTAGTCCTACATTTCAATTTAGTTATGCCATGTGTGCTGTATAGTATATACACTGCTATTAATTAGTTCAATGCATTGCTTACATATTGTGATACTAATTACACACTAGCAAACGTGTAGTTCTCTCTTATGAGACTCATCACTCATGTCCTTAATTGGTTTGTTATCATTTTTTTTCCTATTATGTAACATAAACATCGTTATCATAATTGTCGAACAAAAAACATGTTTATCTACAATACTTGATATCAATCTCAACTAAGCGCCTTGTTTTGATGAATTTATAATTAATAAATCTAACATTATAACCTAACTATAACACATGTCAAATATCTTTTTACTTTGTATATAACTTGACACACGAACTTGCAGGAGGGTTACATGGTCCCAGCCAAAGCAGGTGTGAAAGCAGTGACCGGTGACAAGCTCCCCAAGCCGGTCATTTTCCACGACGGCCGACTCGTCTGCAAGCCGACGCCGCTCTTGGCTCTTCTCATAGTCCTCTGGATCCCCATAGGCTTCCTCCTCGCTTGCCTCCGCATCGCCGCCGGCTCCCTCCTCCCCATGCCGCTCGTCTACTACGCCTTCTGGGCACTTGGCGTCCGTGTCACCGTTAAGGGCACCCCGCCCCCGCCGGTCAACAAGTCCTCCGCCGTCTCCGGAGTACTCTTCATCTGCTCCCACAGGACCCTTCTCGACCCCATCTTCCTCTCCACCGCCCTCGGCCGCCCCATCGCCGCCGTGACCTACTCCGTCTCGCGGCTCTCCGAGATCATCTCCCCCATCAAGACCGTCCGCCTCAGCCGCGACCGAGCCACCGACGCCTCCATGATCAAGAAGCTCCTCCAGGAAGGTGACCTGGCCATCTGCCCCGAGGGGACCACGTGCCGCGAGCCCTTCCTCCTCAGGTTCTCTGCGCTCTTCGCCGAGCTGACGGACCAGCTGGTCCCCGTGGCTATGGTGAACAGGATGAGCATGTTCCACGGGACCACGGCCCGAGGGTGGAAAGGGATGGACCCCTTCTACTTCTTCATGAACCCGAGCCCGGCTTATGAGGTGACCTTCTTGAACAAGTTGCCTCCGGAATTGACTTGCTCCTCCGGAAAGTCGAGCCATGAGGTGGCCAACTACATACAGAGAGTCATTGCGGCCACACTGTCTTATGAGTGCACTAGTTTTACAAGAAAGGACAAGTACCGGGCTCTTGCAGGGAATGATGGAACTGTGGCTCCTGAGAAACCTTTGCTCCAACCCAACAAAGTTATGGGCTGCTAATAATTAAGTTTTATTTGCTTTTTTGATACTATAATTGTGGTCTTTTATATTTATATAAATTACATACAATCTATATAAATATATGACAAAGAAGAAATCAGAATCATGAATGTGCTATAAGCCTGTAGGCAAACCAAAAATGTGGCTTAAAGAGTGATGTCTGTATTGTCGTTTTGGCCATGGGATCATATAGGCTCCTAGGGGAAAAGAAAAAGGAATTAGTGATAAATGTGTACTTGTGGGGGTTACTGTTTGCATGTGGAACAATATTAATAGTTAACTTCATTTTGCAGCTGAAGTAATTTCTTAACAAGATTAATCTTATGTGATTATTTTACTTATATTGTTTGGGTTTTCAAAAAAGAATGACGAAAGAGCACCGTTTATATTTATATTTAGGTTGTTTGGGTTTTCATAGTATACTAAAAGCTAATATTTTTTTCCTCTTTGTTATCCCAAACCCTCTTAAATTCTTAATTAGGATTTAGTTTCTTTTTACTTCAAAAAAAAAAAAGTTTAGTTTCTTTTTTAATACTATAATTGAGGACTTATATAAAAGTCTCTACATAAATATGTAAAAAAGAAGAAAACAGAATCATGGGATCATAGGCTCTTATAGAAATTTTATAGGCAAAGGGGTTTCTCTGCAAAATAGATCATTTTAAAAATGATTTTTTTAATAAAAATGCCTATGCTTTTAAAATCCAATATTTATGGACTATACTCGACCAGGGTTAATAGTACGCTCCACAACACCTCTTTGCAAAGTAGCATTTCTCAATTATACTTAATTATGCTCGACAATGCTGACACCACGCTCAATCATGCAAAATATCTATTTTGCAAAGCATTTTAAAGCGTAAGTCTTTTACTAAAAGCGACTTTCAAGAGATTCTCAATTTCCCAAATAAAAAAGAAATGGGATATATGTGGGCCTCAGCCCCAGCCAGCCACCATCTCTATAAATGAGCTATCTTTCTTTCTTTTGTATTTTTTTTAATAATTATTATTTTTTAACTCAGACCTAGGGCTGGCAATTTTCTACACGACACGACGATACAACTCGAAAACGACACGAAATAAACGGGTTTGGGTGACCCATTTAATTTTCGTGTCAATTTCGGGTTGACACGTGTAACACGTATAATAAACGGGTGGGTTTCGGATCAACCCGCTTAACCCGAAAATGACCCGTGTAACCCGTTTAATTAAACGTGTCGTTTTCATGTCGTGTCACCACGACACTAATACGACACATTTATTAATATTTTAATATATTAAACGTGATTTTAATTAATTCTATGCATATTTATAGGAGTAAAATTAAATTAAGTAGTTATAATCGTGTTAAATTAGAATAATCGTGTCAATTTTGAATAATCGTGTCAAACGGGTCATAATATGACACATGACACGTTTATTAAACGGGTTACATGTGTCGTGTCGTGTTACACGTATATTAATCGTGTCGTATTCGGGTTTAAATTTTTGATACGTTTATTAATCGTGTCGTGTTTGGGTTAGATGTTATCGTGTCGTGTCGTAATCGTGTCGACCCGAACACGACACGATAACACGAATTGCCAGCCCTACTCAGACCCCTCCATATTTCACAAGTGTGCTACCAGCAGCGATACTTTTGACCACAATCTTGCTATTGTTCTGAATCCTATATTTACGTTGCTCTGAAAATTGAAGTTGCAAGTCCGCATTTGTTCTCCACCTCTATAAACTTTTATTTTCATTTATTTGTTTATATTTTCATTTCTCTGGTTTCAGTATGCTATTCGCGTGCTTTCCCTCCCGGCCCCCCCCCCAAAAAATCTTTTTAATTTTATTCTCTTTTCTTGTTTTTACATTCATATATGGTTGAACCCACTTTTCTGTTGGTGAGTTTTCTTCCCGCGAGGCCCCCAAATTATATGTGCGAATGCTCATTGCCATTACACCTAATTGATAGTAAGGTTTTGTACGCAGCTGACTGACTCCTTATTTCAAAATGTAGCACATTGAACAGCAAAAGCACCATAACGTAGAATATAGATCATGCTCTAAATTTATTAAAAACTACAAGTTAGGATATAGAGTGATGAAATCATAGATTATGTATTTTTGAACAATTGCCCCCCCTCTGTTACTCCTAGATCATGGCCACCACGAGAAGTGGGAAGACAACATCTTGTCATGCCATCCAAGAGGATGAACAAATTCATACTTCTTCTTCTCCTAGAATGGTCACCAAGAAGAGAAGTATAAATCTCTCGGCAATGAGCATCATCACAGCCAAATGCGTCTGCAAGACTTGGCACGATTTGATTTCGGATCCTAGATTTCCTAAGTTGCTCTTGCTAGAAGATAAGGATACTCACCTTTTAATTCGAGACGTCCATTTTTTTTTTTTTTTTTTCTCTTAGTTAAGCCTAAACTTTGCAGTGGTTTATGCTTTTGTGAACGCTGCCGTGATCGTAGTAAAGTCAATCTCTCTTTGTGCACTACCCAAATTGTGCTCAATAATAAAGTCCAAGATCATCATGATCGTCCCAACGAGAACTTTAACGAGTACAAGTTTGTGAATTCATGTAATGGCTTGCTTTGCTTGTCTGGACCAATGCCTCATCGTAATATTGTTGTTTGCAATCCAAATCACGGGAGAGTTCATGTAACTTCCAATGCCATCTATTGTAAATGTCTACGATTTTAGAATCTCTGGGTTTGGTTTCAGTCCGATGGATACTCAATATAAGGTGATTAGAACGTTGGTTAAGCTATGTTTGGCTTCATCATTGGAGCTGAGATACATACTGTTGGGACAGATTCATGAAAGACCTAGTAAGTTAGGCTTCATCATGAGTTCCTGTACTATAACAGAGGACGCATGGAATTCAGAATGCATGCGGGTCGTTATTGCCAGTTCGGTGAGTACTATCAAGCAATTGCTCATACTCCAAGCTTCAATTCGCTCAAGGATATTGTCATGGGAGAGAATATGAATTCAAGGTATGAATACTCATATTTGTCTTCTAAGATTTGATACTTTTTGCTAGTGTTCTTCTGAGATTTGGATTTATGTAGTCTATTTCTTTTCTTGACGAATATCTCATTTTATTGCTTAGTTACATTCTAGTTAATAGAATATTTTGGAAGTCGGTTAATTAATGGCCTTTTGAGTATTCTTTGAACTCTTTTTTGAACGAATATATCCTGTGTCCATTTCAGCATCATAAGATGAATTAGACTTATAGTTCGCTCAGGGAAAGATATTTGTTTCATTGCTACTGGATATGGATATTGACCACATTGATTTCACTTATTATCTCTTTTAAGATAAAATTGGTGTCTGACTATTATTTAATGTGTTTGTTATTAATACGCTTTTTAGATTGTGTAATCTTTTTAGTGTTTGTCAGTTCAAATTAGATTATGTAATTCGTTTGGGTCGAGAAGGCAAATTTGTTTGCTCTCTCTGAGTGACTCCAACAAAACACGATATATCCACGGTATAGCGTTTACAAGGGCATTTCAAGCTTCTCAAAATGTGGTGACATCGGTCCGTTTGGTCGGTTTAAAGAACAAAGGGAAAAAAAAATTAAGATATAAACTTGAGAATGTATGCACTCACAAGCATATTATGGAAACAAGTTGAGTTTTGAGTTGGCAGATGCTCAAGCAAAATCTGAGCTCCTTATACACGCTGAATTTCAACAGGGGAAAACTTTGTTACCAATTGTCAAAACAATTTAATTTATAGTATAAAAAACAAATTTTGTAGAAATTATTGCTCTTGCATACATGACAAAGTCATGCATGGACTGAGAAAAAAGTTTTGAGATCAGCCATCAGTGAGCATGGAGGAAGCTGATATGCTTCTGAATGAGGTTTTGTACAAATTAGTCATGGGGTGTACTGTGCTATTTGGCAGATCAAACCATATAAAGACTAGGTTTATTAGATTGATGAGGTGCAAAAGCTGAGGTCTATTTGGGGAATGACAAGGGGTGTTAATACTAACACATGCAAGTATTTCCTATGACAAAAAACTTGGAACTGAATTTCTCAAACGCTGCTACTCTGATTTTTGGGTTGCATGGGGTTTCAAAGGTTGTGTTTCACCAATGTTTTGGCAGGGTAACAAAGCTAAAGAGTTGCCAGAGCAGATCTTATGTTGCATGAGATTGAATGGATTAATTGACTATATGATTATGAATAACCATCAACTGGGGTTGAATCAAGAGTCCCTCTGAATCTTTAAGTGCTTAACCAAATGTAATATCCAATAATTAACAATAATCAATAATTGATAAAGAAAATTTCACATAAATCTCTAGGAATTTGTATGATCTCTCTCTAATTATACTGAGGGCACTTGTCACCCGGGTGTCCATGCACACCGTTCAGAGTGAGAATATTCGTTTTACTTGCTTTAGGCTTTTTTGACTTAGGATAAGATGAGAAGAGACAGAGAAATAAAGAGAATGAGATAAAAATAGATTTCCTCAAAACCAAAACGATCTAAAAATTATATAAAATCTAAAAAATGACAATAATAATATTTTCCTAAAGTATTCTGTTCTTTTTATTCTTTGTTTGCATCACTTTTTTTTTCCTCCTTGTTTTGAGCGTGTTGTTTTTCTTTTTATTTCAGGAAAGTTGAAAGTGTTCTATGCAATTAATTTGCTAGCCCTAGTTGGGCTACTGTGACAAAGAGCTCCTGTGTGTAATTTTATTCTTGGGAGGCACCCGCTTTGTGGTGTCCATTTTTTCTGCTTAATGAATTTGATAACATACAATAAATGAAAAAGTCCCAACAAATTTAAAGATTAACCACAGTCCAGTTAGCAACAATCCTATTCTGTAAACGGAGGTTTCGGATTTCCTTTTTCTATATTATACATAATTTTTTAGAAAGGAAAAAAAAAAGTTCTTGTAAGTGAATATGCATGATATATTGCATGTTCTTCAGGATTTTAGTAAATAAATGGCATCCAATAACCTGGAAAAATCATAACAATCAACAAAATTCACACAAGCCCATTTCAAAATCAGCAAATTAATAACATTATGAAGATTATAGTTCCGTGTTCAACATTTCTATTTTTCACAGGTGAAATTAATAAGAAACGAATATTTCAATGTTTCATCATCACAATCCAAAGCAGAAATAAGTCTTTTATATATATATATATACACACACAAATGTTTAAGAAAAAAAGATAAAAACAAAAAACAAATATGATAGAACTAAGCATATATCACCAAAGTTCTTCTTTACACATGAGCTCTAGAAAAACAACAATATTGATGTTCAACAAATTCAATCGTACGTGTGATAATCAATAGATTTATTTAAAAAGGCAATACCATCTTCTATATTCTAAAAGCTTAACTAGAAAATTAGAATGCGTTGATTCCGTGATTTATAAAGAAGAACTACAGTTGCTTAAAGTTGCTGCTGTGGGAGAGGGGGGAAGAGGGGGAGAATACACAGTTGTTCTCTTTTTTCCTTGACCTAGTTTGTCCCACTGGATTTTCTAGGTAAAGTTTTTGCAGTTTTATGAGTGTATTTTACACAAGGATTATGTCATTGCCATGGTTTTTGTCCCATTAAGATTTTCTATACATGGTTTTTAACGAGGCATATCCTAAAAGTACAAATAGGTTTCTAACGTGGAGTGTTATATATATTGAAAATCTGTTACTTGTACCACATCGTGTAGGAATAAGAATAAGGTATAGTATACCCTTATAAATAAGGGCATCCTCTTGTATTTAGAAATTAATAGAAATTTTTTATTTTGTAGTTCTTTAAGAGATCAAGATTGGAGTTTTTGGTGGTAAAAGTGGGGGTAGGGTTTAAGAGATCGAGTCAGAATATATTACTTGCCCTCTTAATCATTTCCGATTTTATTAATTTTCAGTTTAATACTATTGTATCGTGTTGTTTTATGATAGAAACGACAAAATACAAAATAAGCATAAAAGACATGATACAAAATCAGCACCTATCTAATGCTCCGTTTTATGATAGAAACGATAAAATACAAAATAAGCATAAAACGACACGATACAAAATCAGCACCTATCTAATACAGAGCATTAGCAAGTGCAAGCCCATCTCACAGACTTGGACCAATTTGGAAAAGTTAAAATAATTCTAAACTAATCTATTATTTACAATTCCAAGCTAATCTATTATTTTCTACAGAGACTAAGATAATCTTATATATAAAAGTTAAATTCTATAGAAAGTAACACCTCTAGTATTTGTACTAATCAAAGATCTGATTGTCATATGGTTGAATTGCAAAAGTATGAGTAGTAGAAAATTAGAGGTAAAATGCTAAATAAATTAATGAGTAACCAACGAGAAGGGGACTAAATAAACAATATTTTTATGTTCTTGAAAAAGAATAAACCTTTATAGGATGTGCAAATTATAGTATGACAAGCTAAGGGGAGAAGTTAAGGGAGGATAACTATATTTTTTTCATTTTAAAAAGGGTTAACATCACTCATGGTTCTCAATCTTTTCCCGTGTATTGATTAAGTTCCCTTTCTTTTCTTTTTTTTTTTTTGGTAGTTTTTGAGTCCTTAATCTTATGATTTCATATCACTTAAGTCCTTTGTACCATTTTCTGTCAACTTTGCCATTAAATGTACATATGCCCCTCATGTGAGCATTTTCTAATAGGTTTTTGGGAATCTCAATTGCTAAAAGAGGCTTTAGTTTGTTTTTTCTTTTTTTCCCTTTTAACTATAGCTGCAATTATTGCTTTATCTAAAAAGAAATCATATTTTCTGTTTTTAAAAGTTCAAATTTGAAAGGAAACATAGATTAAAAAAGTAAATAGCAGATAATTAAAATTATGTTTTTTAAAAAGAAAAAAATAATTGTATCTCAAAAATAATTTCTTTTATGAGATATATTTTCATTATATGCTATTTATAATGATTTTCTATTAAAAAAAAGAAAGAGAAAAAAATTATTTTTTGAAAAAAAATTATTTTTGAGATATAGTTGTTTTTTTTAAAAAAAAATTATTTTTGAGATATAGTTGTTTTTTTAAAAAAAAATTATTTTTGAGATATAGTTATTTTTTCTATTTTTTATTTTTAAAAAAATATTTTAATTATTTTGCTATTTACTTTTTCTATGTATGTTTCCTTTCAAATTTGAACTTTTAAAAATAGAAGGTGTGATTTCTTTTTAGATTAAGTAATAATTGCAGCTATAGTGAAAAAGAAAAAAAAAATTAAAATAAGGGCTTTTTTTAGCAATTGAGATTCCCAAAAAGTTCTTAGAAAATGCTCACATGAGGGGCACATGTATATTTAACGGCAAAGTTAATAGAAAATGATATAAACGACTTAAGTAATATAAAATCGCAATGTTGAGACTCTAAAACTACGAAAAAAGAGGGGATTTAATCAATATACGAGAAAAATATTGGAGACCTTGAGTGATATTAACAAAAAAAAAAAAAAGTACAACGTCTAGTTCTTGGCTTCTTGGGCCTTCAAAGTTGATCCATTAGGCACACCATTTAAGGCAAGAGAAAACTGAAATAATTATTGGTAAAATCAATATTATTTTCATTAAGGTAGTCGTGGTTAGCATCTAAGGTGTCTTTTTGACATTTTTTCTTTTGGCAATATTTATCTAAGGGTGGCTCTATTATCGTCTCTCTATTTATTCTTCCTATATTTTTCTAAATCCATAACATTAAATTTTAATTTATACTTATTACGTCTATTGCTAATTCCTAAATTGCCCCTTAATCTGAATCTATCTTTTCTCTAGGGTGTTCAACAAAACCGCCAAACCGTGAAAATCGCTCAATCCAGTCCAAACCGCTCAATTCATGCGGTTTCTCTTCTTAAATGGCCAGTTACATATTATAAAATATGAAAATCGATTTGGCCGATTCGATTTTCGATTTTGGACAAATTCGGTCGGATTCAAACCAAATCGGCCAATAAATTTGTATATATATATATTTTTTAAAAAATTATGTATATTAATAGTTAAAAATTTAAGCTTATTCATTCTAATTGAGTAATGATTACTCTTAGTTCATTTAAGATTATGTTACTTAAGACTCTTATGATATTTTAGACTTTAAGGCTCTGTTTGGAACCCAGATTTTGAAGGAAAAAAAAATTACATAGAAAAAGTAATGGAAAAAGAAAGAAAAAAAATACTTTTTCTAAAAGTTTATAGAACTTTATTTTCACATTTTTGGTTTTACTAATTAACATGTCAATATTCTATATATAAAAAAAATAACTTCAAATCAAATTTTTATTTTTCTGGAAAAATTTTTTTATCATTTTTTGTTTCAATCCAAACAAGAGAAAATAAAATTCCTTAGAATTTTTTTTCTTTCCTCCAAAAATCCAAAATCCAAACGAAGCCTAAGTCTTGTTGTTGTAATGCGTTTAAGATTAAAGACTTTAAATTTGCTATTCAATTTTGATTAGGTTGTAAGTTGTAACTAAAATTTAAATTTACTAGGACTTCCGATTTAGTTGTAGCTTTTAACTATGTTATGGTTTCGTTTTATATTTGGACTTTATATTTTAGATAAAATATGATTATGATATGAGCTTAGTTGATGTTGTATTAATTCAAATTTTGTAAGTTTTCAAACTGCGAAAACTGCCCAAACCGGTCGCAAAAATGTAGGTGCAGTCTGACTGGTTTGAATCGACCCACTCAAACTGCACAAATTAGTAAACTGGCCAAATCACACATTCGAATTGATTTCTAAATTGGTAATTTAGACCGTCCAGACTGACCATGAACACCCCTACTTTTCTCTTCTCACTTACTCCGATTACTTTCTTATTCTTGTGTTGTACTCCGTTATCTTTTGTTCCCCTCTAATTTTTTATGCTTCTGTCTCACCCCTCACAAACGCAACCCAATAAATTAAAGATTTCTTCTCCTTTCTTTTAGTGCTTCCAATTGAAATTACGGCTTCTTTGTAATTATAGGGATCTTGAATTTAATATAGCTGCGTTGGCTATAAATGGTCTTTATCTGTATTTGGGTGGTGGGATTAAAACAACGTCCTGTTCGTTATGGTATAATCTATTTGGGTATTATTATAAGCTAGTTTATTTATAATTTTATGGAAATCAAACTCACATGGGGTAAATCAATTTAGTATCAAATATGAGATAAATCTAAAGACTAATTTGTCACTAACAAAGCTCCCAATTGCTTTTGTTATACATACAAGCTTTTACTTTTTTGACTCAAAAACCAAAGAACTTTTATTTTCATTTACCTTAATGTAACAGACGAGACAATCTGAACCAACAAAGAGGTCTCCAGCAACAGTTTATTAATTCAATGATCATATACTTCACAACTTTTCGGATGATTGGCCAAGATCTTTTAAGATCATGATAACACAGAGGAAAAACCATGAGGCCAATGAACTCTGCAATCCGCCTATTTCTGAAAATTTGATCGTGGATTTTTTAATGAAGTTATCAACGTGTGGAGTAACGTGAGACTGATTATTCATATAGTCTTATGAACAATGATATGTATAGGGGGTGTGAAGGGATTGTTTCATTTTATTAGGCAAATGTATGTGAAGAGATTTTTCTAAAAAACTTGAAACTTATACACAAGAAAGTAATTTCATTTTTAGTCTTTTTGGTAATAAAAAAATTATTAAACACAGATGTGTGGAGAGCAAATATAGGAGTGACAATTATCTAATTGTCTTAGCTTGCTGTAATCAAAAAGGAAAAAAAAATTAAAAAAAGGTGTCTTTGTCTATTTGGTCCAAGAGAAGAAGGAGGCAAACGTAGAGATAATTCCAAAATATTCCATCTGTTTCAATTTAATACTACGTTTAACTTTTTGTTTTCAGTTAACAAACACTTTTTTTTTAGGTTACTAGCGAGTAACACGCTTTAAATATGTTTTTTTTTAATGTAATTTCCAGATGTTTATTTAATTTTTTGAATAAATTTTATATATAATAATGTATTGAAAAGAAATTAAGTATTAGACAGTTATAAGAAAACTACTAGACAATACTTTTCAAAGAAAAAAAAAAAAAAACTACCAGACAATTTCTAAATCCAATTAAGGAGCGAGGGTTTAGATGTTGAAGCGATGGAGTCCATCACGTGGGACCTGACCCCTCAGCGGGGCAATGAGGTAATTGGGCGGGCAAAAAAAGATAAGCAAGTACTGAAACAGAGTAGTACATTACGACTCCTAGACGCACAATTTCTATCAAGAGTTCTCCCTCCGCTTTTTATTAGTCTCAAAACCCTATCTCCAAATCTGAAAATTTTCAAACTCCAGAGATTTCAATCCCTCCATAAAGATCCCTTCCCTTATAAAATATCACAAAGAAAAATATATACGTAGAATTTGAAGTTTCTTACAACTGAAGGTACTCTTCGGGATTACAATTTTCGACCAAACATGAGAAATTTACTTCAAGAATAGGCTGAGAATGAGGCTTATGAACTGGAAAGAAAAACAATTATTGTGTGTTCTTCCTTCACACATGAAGGGTTCAAGATGCCTCGGAGAGGTTGAAGGATTCCATATGCTCTCATTGCCAAAATTTGGTATTTCTAAGTTTTCTATTTGAGAAATTTTATGTAATATATTGGGTTTTCTACCTAAGAAGTACTTTTTATTCAATTGGATTTTTGGGTTTCATTTTTCTGGCTTAAATGTCCAAAAATACGATAATTTTTTCTTTTCAATCTTGCTATAATTGTCTCCTTTAGCTGGGTTTGGTTCATATCGTATTTTATTTCAATTGAATTGTTTTTCTTTTTTTGTTTTGTTTCATATTTTATTTCAATTGAATGGTTTTTTTTATAATATATTAAATTCTCCAAAAGTTCAGTAGTCAATAATGATATAATTGTCGAGATTATAATAACGTAATTTTGTCGAGATTATAATAATGTAATTGTCCACGAACGGTAAAAACTGTATAAGTGTATATGAACCATTTATGTATTTAATTGTCCAATTGTCCACTATAGCAATTGTCCACTATAGCTTGGATGAATTGTATGAAAAATACCATTAGCTAGGTCTTTAAAGATATATTTTAGGATGATTTGAATTAATTACAATATGCTTTCTTTATAACCAATTGTAGACCCAAAATAACATTACATAAAAGATGTAGGACAAAATAAAAAATAATACTACAAGTAAAAAACAAATCTCCACCTTCGTAAGTTAGCTATTCCTACACAAATTTTTTAATTTCTTATATCTTTTATCCACAACAGTGATGCCTCCAAATGCACTTACCGGTGCCATCAAACTTGTAGCATGTTCATCAAGTCTCGCACAAGGTGATGTCATTTGTCAAAATTTCTTGTGCTTATATGATATACTGGATTCTTTGCTAAGTGAATGAGACTTTGGCTATCAAAAGAAATATTGACACGTTTTGGAATGATTTATTATAGATTGCAAAATTATTTCAGTAATTCTTATAGCTGAATAGCTTCTTTTACAATCTCTATAACTATCATGTATTAGGCCTCTGTAGTAGACAAAGCAACTATAGATTGCAAAAGTAGTTTTCCAACTTATTGATGCTACTGCAATAGTAAATGCATGTCCAATAGTAGATAAAAATTTATTCAAAACACCAATGTAATCAAAATCAACATAACCAATCTCATATTGACTATGTCTATCATCCTTAGTCAAAAATCAAAACAACATCTACACTTCCATTCTGCACCTTCTTTATCCAGATCATATGTATATCTTTTAATTCCAACTGCACACGAAATGCGAGGTCTCATACATGCCATTTGCCAAGAAAAAAGCTATGGACTCACTCTCCAGGACAATAGAGGTCTCGTACATGCTATTGATGGTTTCAAAATGTTTGATGCAATATGTTATTTGTAATTGGAGATTAAAGATCTCATATCACAAGGAAAAATTCTGCTTAGCTATTTTGACTTTTTTCAATTCTCTTATATTCGTAGAGATACCAATTTCGTGGCGCATAACATGACAGCCTGGGTTACTGATTCTTTTTCCTTTGGTTGCTTTTCTCTTTCTGATATCTCAGTTAGAGTATTCTCCAACCAACAGTCTTGTATTGTTTATTAGTGTCTTTGAGGGTGTTTGTGGCCTCCCCTCGACCCGTTTTATTTGTTTGTCTTTTATTAAATTTCTTTTCTAGCAAAAAAAAAAAAAAAAAAGCTATGGACTCCAATATGCCAAATGAGTGTAAGGTGGAGACCAATGGCAAAAAAAGCCGAAAAAGAGGGATATTTTTGAAAAAAAACATGAGATGGGTCGGTATCCTAAATATTAAAATTTCAATCCATGCATGACGTTTTAGTATTTGCAAGCAATTATCAAGAACATTTTTTTTTTTTTTACTAATAATTTCATAAAAACAAATGTTTTTTTTATTTTTTTTAATTTTTTTCCCTTGAAAGATTACAAAGAGTTATGATACTCTGTTTCAGTTACATGGCATGAGAGGCTTCCCACATAACCCTTTGTTACCCGAGTATGAGCTAGCCGGAAAGTCACTCAGTGGTTTACCATTAGGAATTTCCCCCACCAGAAGATTATTTGACAAATCCAACTCCTTCAACTTTCTCAACTTCAAAAACTCATCAGGAATTTCCCCACTAAACCTGTTCTTCTGAAGCTTCAGTATATGTAATGAGCTGAGATTTGCCAGAGCTTCTGGCAACTCAAAACCCAACTCATTCGAGCTCAAATCCAAACTCTGCATCGACTTGAACCTCCCTATGGTTGATGGTAACTTACCTTTCAACACGTTGTTTGACAAGTTTAGAAACTGAATACCAGACTCCTCTTCTCCATGATCAATTCCCTCTATTCCACTTGAAAAACTGTTATTAGAAAGATCGATATACGTTAGTGAACTGATCTGAAAAACTCGACTGATTGAGCCATTTAGATTGTTTGAATGAAGATCAAGAACACCCAGTTGCTGCAAATTAGATATCGAATCTGGGATTTCCGATTCGAGTGAGTTTCTCGAGAGGTTTAGTAAGTAGAGCTGAGTGAGGCTTCCAAGCCAGTTTGGTATTGAGCCAGTGAGACTGTTTTCTGATAAGTCGAGTTCCTGAATTGGGCTTGGAGTTGTCTTCAAAAACTCAGGAATTTTCCCTTCAATTCTAGACCCCGCCAAGTAAATTCGACAAAGCGAAGGAAGCTCCGAAATCCATTTTGGGATGGAGAAGAGGTTCAGAGAATTGAAAGACAAATCAAGAGTTTGAATATTCTGGAGGGCAGACAATTGAAGGGGCAATGGCCCTTCAATCAAATTATGAGAAAGACTCAGTAAAATGAGGTGCGAAAGCTGACCTATTGAATCCGGAATTCGACCCGAGAATCGGTTACCACCAAGATAAAGCTCTGTTAAAGAAGATAAATTGCCCAAACTAGAAGGAATTTCTCCTTCCAGCTTGTTATTTGCTAAAGAAACTCTCTGAAGAGACACCAAATTACCAAACTTGGTTGGTATTTTCCCACTGAGACGGTTATCTTGTAGTCTCAGAAAGCCTAGTAATGGCATTTGACCAGAGGTCGATGGAAACGGAATTGGACCCTCGAGAGAGTTTTGGTCTAAGTACATAACCGAAATGGAACTGAGATTAGATACAGAGGATGGAATTTTCCCGGATAAGAGATTGTTGGATAGATCAAGCTCTTTCAAAGCCTGCAAATCTCCAATTCTCTCTGGTACATTACCACTTAGAGAATTGTCATGAAGATCCAAGTATACCAAACTGGTCAAATTCGAAAACTCATCCGGAATCACACCCGAAATTGTGTTCGAATAGATATGTAAACGCTTGAGATTTATGAGGCTTCCCAGGCTAGAAGGGAGTGACCCGGAAAGCCGATTCTCATGAAGTGCTAATTCTTCAAGTTTGGATAACTTACCAATGCTTTCCGGAACTTGACCAGTGAGATTGTTCCCATAGAGATAGAGCTTTCGGAGACTCGAAAGGCGAAGACCAAGCGATGTTGGGATGGACCCGGAAATCCCAATGAGGCCACCTAGATCGAGAACTTGAAGAGAACTTAAAAGCGTAATCGAAGGAGATAAGAGGCCATTCATCTGGGACTGGAAAAGAAAGCCCTCTGTTGAAATGAAGCCCGGAAGATTAAGCTCAATGACTCTTCCAGTAACATTATCACATACTATACCTTCCCATTTGCAACAACTGGGGCCGACCCACTTCTCCAAACGACCTGAAGTGTCAGAAGAAATCCCAGATTTGAAACTTGTTAAAGCTTCAAGGTCATCTGGGTTACACGTTTCAGTGAGGCCACTTTGTCCATTTCCAAGGGTTATAACAGTGAGAATTACTAAAACCCAGTAGCAGTTAAAGGCCATTTTTGATGTGATTTCAACTGGGATTTTTGTGAAAGTGAGCGTTGCTTGCTTTTGTTACTCTATAAGTTTGAGCCAGAGCTTGGCTTTGAGAATCTGAAACAGAGAAAAAAGAGGGAAAGAAATAAAGAGGAAAAATAATAATAAAGAGAGCCAATGGATAGGTCGAACATGTCAAGTTTGTTTTCTCACTTTTTTGTCCTTTTTTTGTCTTTACAGATTGTAGTTGCTGAAAAGCATATTTACGTTAAATCATGTATATGGGATATGGCCCTCAGCCCATAAATTATGCATTAACGAAGAATATTATAATTTAAAAAATGCCTAAAATATCGTTCACAACAGTCTATGAATGATTACACACTTGTCCTTGGCTCTGATGGCTCTCAGAAAAATCCAAACTCACTGTGTGAAACAGTAGATATTAATGCTTTGGTTCTGGTTGTAGAGTAATGAGGTTACTATTCATTAAGAAATTGGACTGAAAAGGCGTTTGTTAGCAATTTTTTTAGAGAGTGTTTAAGGTGCTGAGTATTATAAGATGTTTTCTTCAAAAAAAAAAAAAAAGTATTATAAGATGTTTCAGTTTTATATTGGAAGACGAAATTAATAAAATGGGATCCTGGGTCGAGTAATGTTGTGTCAATTTTTCACTATAAGATATAATGATACTTTAGATGAGACTCAGTGTGAGACTCAGTATTTTAGTTTCATCATTCTGTGAAAAACTGACGCATTTTGTGGTATTTGGCACCTTCTAACGTGTTATAGCATTACTCATACTGAATTCTACTTGAAGTGTTATTCTATCTTCTAATAAAAAACTAATACATCTTATAGTGCTTGTCACCTTAATGTGCCCTAAAGTATTACTCAATTTTTTAAGTACTTCCATATTTTCTAGTTTGCAAGCAACTACTTTACATATTGTTTTGAAATTTAAATATGAATAATACTATTTATATTTGAAAAAGAAACGAATCTTCATTTAGTAAGTTATTATCTATCTGGGGCCATTTAAGCCCACGCTCGTAACGTAAATCGGATTAAATTTCGTAACAAAAAGATATAATTGTATTAAACTTAGTATCAAAAACTATTATTGTGCCAATACTTTAATTTAGCATACGGTGCAAAAAATCTATTCCTGCCCTGTTTTTCTGAGATCGAATTTGACATTTGATTAACTTCGAGCTTATTATTACAAAGTTGCTATAATTAGAGTTTTGAAATATAAAAACTAATTAGTCTTCAATGCTAAATCAAGTGCAATTTTTCAATATTTTACTACTACTTCGTATAACTTTCAATGAGGATCACAAATGATTGGTGGTTATTAATGGTTTCACTTAATAACTATTAAATAATAAAAAGTTAAAAGAATACTTAGAATAGCATATGCGATGAAATTGGAGTTAAAAAAAATAAAATAATGTGCAAAGGAATGTGAATAGATTAGAAACTACATTAATGTTTTATAAATGTTACTTGAGCACAAAAGAAAGCGAGTATAATTTAACTGGTTTTAACCGTTTAAAACTTAAGAACAAATTTGAGTTTCGGTTTTTTGCGAAAATGAAATTATCAACTTTTTGTTTTGCAGTCTATCAATTCGAAATTTGGTAGACTTGCTCGATATTTTCTTACATTTCCGGTTAAGCACTTGCTGGAGTTTAATGTTTTCAACATTTTGAAAAACATGGGACAGGGTCTGAATCATGCAAGAACCGGTGCCTAAACTTTTCCAATCGTTTTAAAAATTAAATAAACTTTGTCATCAGCACTGAAAGAGCCAAAATCACGAAGAATAGGAACCCGAAACAGATCGAAGAACTAAGCTGCCAATATTTTAATCCTCTAAATCAGTCCTCCTGACACATGACGGTTCATGAAAGAAGCACAAAATCAGATTTTTTTAATATGGAAAACGACAACAGTCCAATGGCAGAATCTTATTCACGTTTCTCCCTTCGAAGCAAGTTTGACTACTTCCACGTTCTCAAAATCAGTAAAAAAAGATAAAGCTTTCATGTTCTGACATTTAGGGAGTCTTTCCTTCATTTTTTTTTTAATAAATGCGGTGAAAATTATTTCTTTAGTTGAAATTTACACTTATAAATATATTTTTTATGGCAATAATATATTCCATTTGAATTTTTCTATTAAGTGCCATTTCAGAAAATATGTGTATCCTCTAAAATATTATGTCATTTTTTAAAATAAAAAATAATTATGAAAAATTAGAAAAATGAAAATAAATTAAATAAAATCATAAAAAAAGGAAAGAAGTTTAAAAAAAGCTAATAAAAAGTGAAAACCTAAAAAAAAAATAAAAAAAAAAAAAAAGCTCTCTTCTTCTCCACATCGGAGACTGCCTCCAACCCCTCTCTTTTCAAATTCTCCTCCACCATCACCACTATAGGATCCACAACTACCACTACTATCACTTGTCGAGAAGCTCGAGCACATACGTCATATGCTTCCTCGAGTCCCAGCTCCGCTCCGAGGTCCTCCACCACCACGATGAGCTTCTATCCTAGCTCTTCTCCCTCCAACATGTCGATCACACTCTCTCCACCATCCGATCCACCATCTCCTCTCTCCAGGCTTCCCTCTGCTGCGTCCGATCTGAGCTCTTCGATCTCCTCAACTCCATCCAGATGCAGATGATCCAACTTTCTAATCTCCACCACACCATCCTTCAGCACTTGATTCGCACCCTTCACCTTTAGAAGAAGCTTCACGATCTCATCCTTGTAGATCTCAACAAGCTCGATCTCGCCAAGGACTTCTTAATTTTTTTTTTATCCAATTTCTTGTCATTTATTGAGAATTGATTGGATTTACTGAAAATTGTTTAAGATTCATGATTTTTTTTTAATTATTATTTTGATATATAACTTATTTGTTGGAAAATTATTCTGGGTTTACTTTACTTTACTGTTGTGGATATTTTAATTGTATTATCATTGGTTTTCTTTTTGGAATTGTATTAATTTGTTGGGATTCATCTGAGTGTTGGATTTCAATTATGAGAACATATATATACACCATAAAAGAGTTGATTCAACTCATGCAGGGGAAGGAGAGGATCGAATATATATACTATAATTTTTTTTTTAATAAAAGTGTTTATATAATTCATGATATATTTTTCGTTTATTTTCTAAAACTTTTTTTTTGAATTTATCTTTTATTTTTCAAATTTTTATTCATTTTTTACGTTTTTGAAATTATAATTAACCTTAGAGGGCGACAAATATTCTATGAAGTGATATTTAATAGAAAAATTTGATGGTTGTAACAAAATTTGGACGGAAAGTACCGTCGTCGTCAAAGTATTATAGTGGTTAAAAAAAAAAATAGATATATAAGGATAAATTTCGACTAAAGAAAGAGACAATTTCCTCTTTTTTCATTCCCCAAAATGGACTTAGAAGACTTATTATCAATGTTAATATTTTGCAATTTTTAGTGTCTTATCCTTATAGAACTTATACAGGAATCTAACGAGTGTTCGGGAGATGGTCCTAGATCAGAGCATAGCAATTGAATCCAACATGGCTTATGAAAAAAGTAAAAACCAATGACACTCGTTTTTTCTGGCAAATACTGTAACATCATTTTAACTATATTATTTTGAACCTGGTCTCACTCTCAAATACCGTGCAGTTAAAAGTGAATCACATTATTTGGCGTAGATTGTTTTATGCAAAAAATGAATATTTCTAGCATTACTTAGTTTGTTATTTAGATTTGGAACACAGAAAATTCAATATAATAACAAGTATATGAAAAAAGCTGGCATCTGCGCTTACCTATAAAAGCTAATGTTTTTTCAATTATTTTGTGGTGATATACGATTTCACTCCAAGTTACTTCCATGAGAATAGATGGATGATGAAGCGGGGCTAGTAGCATCACGTTCTACATTGCCGAAGTTGGCTTTTCCAGTCAACATTTTTATTGCTATTTGAGCTACTTCTGCAAACCAGTCATCCTCTGGCAATACCCTGCCACAAAAGATAAATGAATAAATAAAGAGGACAAAAAATGTTGAACATTTTCTATAATTGAAAAAATGTTGAATTTATTAAATGTATGACTCATGTCAGATCATAATCAGAAACTGTTATCACGCTTTTCTTATTTCTGTTCCTAATACATTCCGTTATAGCTTTGTAAACATGGCCCATGTAAAGTCCTTTTTTTTTTTTTTTTCAGTAAGGTTATATGATGTTATAATTATACAAATTAATATGATGTGGTCTGCAAAGGAAGATTTTGGATCTTAGATTCTTCTCTCTTTAATTCTTTTAGATGGTTGTACCTGTCAGGGTCTATTCCAGTAGCATCAAGTGCTTGCATAGCTCTACCAATAATGTCTTTTATAACCTGATGAAGATTCCTAGAAAGGTAACGACCTTGGGAAGAAAACAGCATCACAAACTCCATATCCAAATAGAACTGCAAAAAGTGTCAAACAGATACCAATTCAGAACAAATAATTCAGCATTGTGATGCCATGAATAAGTTATTTATACAGATAAAAATGATAAAATGCGCACCTGTTGAAGGCCAAGAGGACCTAATGGCTGGTGTCCTGCCTCTATTTCCTCCCAGAAGTTTTGGTCATTAGAAAGCCAAAGGATCACAGTCTCTAATAGTCTTATTAACAGAACAGTTGCAAATCTTTCCCTTCCCACAAACATATCGGTCGCAATGCTCGCAATCCGCGTTAATCTCGCATAAAGTTCCTGCAAAAAAAGTTTTTAGCTATGTTCAAGATTTCTAGGTCCAATCAATTATGATATACTTGGTTAAGTTTTGAGTTATTGTTATAGTCATGTTGTCAGTGACTTAGAGCACAAGATCTCAAACCAGAATTGGAACTTGCAATTTGGACTAAATTACCTGAAAAATTTGAGAAGGAAACCACTCTGGCTCATATGAATTCAAGTCCATGCTTGTATACATTTGTGCACAGAGACGGCTATCGCCATCGTCAGTGAAGATGAGATCAAGGGCGTGTTGGCGGCAAAAGCTGTCCCTGAGGCGGTCAACCGAGCGCTGTAGCCGCCTCTTCCATTCCCTTTGTTCTGGGACACGGTTTTGCCTCTCTGAAGGAGTTCTTTTAGGAGTCTCCATTGTTCTGTTAGACTGCTGAAAAGGCAAAAGCTTCAAAGCAGCTCGAGGGAGTATCTCATCGGCTAGCAATGAGGCATTAGCTAGCAAAGCTATCTGTTGTGCTTCCGTTTCGGCCATCCTTACAATTTTGTTCCCGAAACCTTCTAAGTTCTCATTCTCCATTGAACCAGGCAATGCATTTATCAGCAAGTTGACATATGAGTTGAACACTTGTAGGACACCTTCTAATGTTAGACCATCCATTTGCAGACTCTCAAGTGGCCCCACATCCTCAAGGAAGTCCTAACCATCCAAATGCATTAAAAAGACGCCCGATTATAAGTTATACTATTCGAACTTGGTTCCAACCTTGTCAAATTAGTGTTGTGGTTGTTCTTAAAGAATCACTAGTTTCCAAACGTTAGTTTTTCATGACAAGATAGGATATGAAACAATCTGATCAAAGACACGTTTATATAAGACCAGTTTATTAAAATTCTCATGTAGTCCGTATCATATGCTACAAAAGCAATCTCAAACTTAGTATTTCACGAAAAGGGAAAGTTGTACCTCTAGTGAGTCTGAGTCACAATAAACCTGAGTTTGGAGACAAGAACAATCACCTGAACCATTGAATTGAACTTATGAGCACTGCTTGAGAGCTTTGGCTGACAAGCATTCACATTCCCGACAGATATAGTGGAACCAAGAGGGCGAACTCCTGCAGGGTAAACAAGCGACCAGTCATCAGCGGCGGCTAGTGCTGCACTGCTCTGTTCGATTCTCTTCAAGCTGGCGCCCAAGGCCTGCTCAATAAACGGCCTAAAGAGCCTTAACAAGACCGAAGAAAGCGCCAATCCATGAGCCTCCAACAAAGAACAATGGCCTAAACATACTTGAACACACTCTGCAGCCGCTCTTAGACCCCCGGAAGCTGCTGATGACACCAAAACATGCCTCTTAAGATGGAGAGCCAGAGTTTCAGTCTGTTTCACAGCCCAAGTAACAAGCTCAGATGTGTACGCAGGCTCCTCTCCAAAAGCAGCCAAAGAGTCACTCGCTGCTTGAGCTATGGTTGAGAAGACAAGCTGCGAAAAAGTAGTAGTATAAGCTCCTCCACATAAAGCACTAGGGGAGCGAAGACTCCGAATACCAGTTTCCAGCCTCTGTTGATGAGAATTGAGGAGCAATGTGTGAGCACGAGAACCATCTCCAAGTTTCTTCAGTGCTAAAACAGCCGAACGGAGCTCAACACCACGAATCGAACGTTGGCTCATTGTTTCGGCTAGTTGTTCAGCCAGTTTCTGCCTCTGTTCGGTTATAGCAGCTTGCAATGACAATAACGAAGACGGGTTTAAGGCCTGCCTTTGATTGGCTTCTTCCACCATCTTTTCGCCTTCATCCAAGGCAGCCAAAGCTTCTTCCACTCTTTTCTCTGCCAAGAGAACCTCGAGGGTGTCGAGAAACTCTACGAGCCAATTCTCCATCTTGGAAAGTTCTCTGTTTTCCTTGGATGTGTCCTCTGAAGTTGAATCTTCTTGGTCACTTGACATTGAATCAAGGCGAACTCCTTCAGCTAAACTGTGAACAAAACCTGCCTGACTTGATAAGAGATTTCTCATCGATAGAAGTTGTCCCTCTAGATCAGATATCTCCCTTGATGTCCTGAAAAAAATGACCAAAACAACATAGATGTACTACTTTTTTTTATATCATCTTTAAAAATATCAAACACATATATATACTTGTATATTTTTCCACTTTGAAAAATTTTTGGCTCACCGAATGAATGCTGCATAGTTAGCATAGACACTTTTACGCATTTCTTCAGCCGAAGCTTTCTTTAGATCGACCAGGTACGAGCATAAGTGCCTAATCTCCTAAACTCGATCAAATGCAACAATCTTTAATTATTACCAATTCACCATAATGTCATAAGAAATATATGATTATGCTCATGGTGTGACAAATTAAAAGAGAGAGACCTTTTCGTTCATGGTGTGACATTTGGAGGTAACATAGGCGTCAGGATCGAACTGAGAGGTCTTGAAGGCCTTAAGCCTGTCACTTAGAGTTAAATTTGCATCAAGCTCTGAGGAGTCTCCAAGAGTACTAGACGAAAATGATCCTCTTGATATAGATGAAAACGTTGACGAGTCCATCATTCTTCTTCTTTTACACCCTTCAACTCCAAGATTTCATGGGAAATTTTCAATTTTTATATAACTCGCTTGTCAAAATCTATATATATATATATATATATATGAAGTGATATTATCCTAGGATTAATAAGGGTATGAGTTGACAAGCAAATCAACACATATAATGTAGTTGTTTGATTTTGGTTTCTCTGGATTTTTCGATCGCATAGCCTCATTGGTTCAGATGGTCAAGCAAATTTGGTGACTAACCAATTTCAGTTTTGCGTTTCTTGCTCCTAACACTGATCATTCCGCCTTAAGTGCTCCGAAATCCAAGGGATCCAAAAGAATTGTATTTTCCGTGCGCATCATATACATATCTAAAAACAATTGTTACTTTATAACGTATTTGACTTTTTTATGATCAATTTTGTAACTTCATTATTGTAAAGGAAATTTTTTTTTTTTTTTTCAAATACAATAAAATAAAATTCACTTAAACGAATAGATTTTATTTATCCTTTCTTCTTCTTCTTTTCTCCCCACTTGAAAACCCACGTCTGAGATCAGATTATATAAGACTATATTGCAAATGCATGAGTGTCCGATATAACATTATGCTCAAATGCTATTCATTGCTCTACAGGGACAGCTTTCTACGGAGTCCAGTTTGCGTCATTAATTGATTCTCTGGATCACCATGTTGAAATCAAACAATGTCAATATGTTTTGCCTTTTCTCAAATTGTTTCTTCTGTTAAAGCATTTTCATTTGTGAAATCCCAGCAAGCAATAATATCATTATTTCACATATAATTTCTCTTAACAAACTTCAGGAAGTAAAAATAAAGTTAATTATTAATTGCTCCAAATGCAAAAAAATAACCACAGGAGTGCTCCCTTTTTCACATTTAGGCACATGTTTTAAACCACATGATTGTATCAAATCTAACGGGCTAAATAAGGCTCACAGTTTGAACACAACACAATAACACGATTCAAAAGTCGCACATTTGGTTGATATATTTAATATGAAATAAACTCGAATTGACACGATTAATTACTTTTTTATTAAAAATATTATAAAATATTAAATAATTATTTCATAGAAAATATCTTTTTAATGAATTTCAGATAAATAAAATAAAAAATAATACACTAATAAACTAATTTATCTTAATAAGTAAAACTCAAGTGAAAAAATCAAAATAATTATAGTATTTAAAAATATTATGATGCATGATATTTTCTTTAAACGAAAATCCATACAATATAAATAGATCAACACGAAATGACACAAATTGCTTTACCATCCCAGAGTCAATGCGATGTGGAATGCACATTCACCTAATACTAGAATTTTTTTTTTCCTTTTAAAAATTATATAAATATAAATTAAAGTAGAGAAGAAAAATCAGAAACTTCCGTTAGTGTTGCTAACTACAATGTGGTTAATCTTTTAATTTGTTGGGACCTTTTTTTTTTTTTTTTGGAAATTTGTTGGGACTTTTTCTTTTACGGATATTATCAAAATCCATTAAGCAGATAAACTTGACACCACAAAGGGGTTTTGCCTCCCCCAAGAAACCAGAGCTCTTTGCCGCCGTAGCCCGACTAGAGCTAGCAAATTAATTGCACATGACACATTCATCTTTCTTTGAATAAAAAGAAAACTCAAACATTCAAAATAAGAAACAAAAGTCTCGGCAGAATTAAACGAAACAAGTGTTTCCCAATCCGGAGAGCATCTTACCGTAGATTAATTTAACTTTTTTGGGACTTGGGGTGCATTAAGGAACGATAAATGAGTCCAGAGTTTATGCACACCTGGAGTGACTCCAGCAACACGCTAGGTATCTCCACTTGGCAACGGCATTTTACTTTCTCAAGATGACACACTTATATAATTCGTACGCAAAAAGTGATGTTAAGTTTCCCTAAAAAAAATGATATTAAGCTATTAACTATTTGAAATGAACTGGGGAGCAATAAGAAGAAACTAAAAAAAAAAATTGAGCTATCCGCCAACTATGAGAAAAATTCTAAAAATTTATGACCAAATTGAGTTACCCTTTATGGTTTACTATTGATTAGTAAATATAATTCTATATAAAGAATAATGTTATGGGACATCATATGATGCTCAATACTACATGAGGTGGCTGTTGTTATTGGATGATTATAATTATATTTCAGATAGATCTATATAAGATTCAATTTATTAATTATAATAGCTGCATAACTTTGCTCTTATATAAAAGATAAATTCATGTTTAATATATGGATTAGGATTTGGAAAAAGATTTACTATTGATTAGTAAACATAATCTTTATATAAAGAATAATATTATGAGGCATTATATCGTGCTCAACACCACATGAGGTGGTCATTATTGCTGGATGATTATAATTATATTTTAGATAGAATCCGTATAAAACTCAATTTATTAATTATAATCATCCAATAACAAATTATCATGTCATGTGGTATTGAGTACCACTAGTGCCACATGCTCTTATAAAAGATAAGCAGCACTAGTTTGTATCTTAAGCCATATTTAGTATATGGGATTAGGATTTAGAAAAGGATTTTTTTATCCTAATCCCATATTTGATAACTTGGGAATATGATAAATAATCCAACCCTAAAATTAATCTCATATGAGTGGGATAAATAACTCCATTGAAAAGTATAAAATTACTAATCATACACTCAAAATCAACGGAATCTACTTTCATTCCACATTCCAATGCTATTAAGTCATTCTTATACTAGTTGATCCCATATTATAATATATATAACCCTAATCCAATACAAAACTACATTAAATTTAGAATAACATTGTGCATATTCCAATACAACAATAATTTTATTCAATCCCACGCACAAAAGGTGGCTTTTAATGTGGTATGTGTGATTAGACACATGCCACCGATTGGAATTTGGAGGAACTTAGTTCCTTCCTGATAACAAATAATAGTAATAAAAAAATAATAATAATAAAAATAAATGAATAAGGAGGAAAAAAAAATACAAAGATAAGAATTCCATTTAAAAAACTAAAAAGGAAGAAGTAAAAACTTAATAATATATGTGCTCACAATCATGCTTTGGAAAAAATTTGAGTTTTGACTTGGCGGATGCTCGAGTAAATCTAAGCAAGTTGAATTTTTTCTGATGAGTAAATGGTAGGAATACTCGTTTTTAATCAAAAATTTGAAACTTTATTTTAAAAGTAGTGTTTCTCAGACATTATTTTTATATTGGTGTTACTAGATCTTTTCTTCGAGTCAAAGTAGAAAACCTCTCACACAATGCAACTGATTTCAGCAGGGGAACTCGTACCGTTTCTCAAAAACAAGTCAATTAAACAGTCAATTTTTTACCATTATAAAGCATTTTTTTTTTTGGGAAATTTTGCATGAACTAAAGAATGTAAGATACCCAACTCATGTTTAAAAAAAAAAAAAATCCTACAAATTTAAATATTGATTCAATTGAACGAGGCTGCATCATAATTCATAAATTAAGGTAGTACATAACTGTCATTTGGTCACATAACATAACAAATAAAGTATAACAACCTTAAATTTTTTAGCAATGTTATAAGATATCAATAGTGCTCAGCACTAATTATAATTATAATTAACCAATAATAAACTGACACAATATTTAGCATCACAAGTGCTGTAGCATTATTCTAAATTTTTAAAGCATATCCCCAGTGCGCATGCTAAATAAACGCGATCATTTCAGTATTGCAGTTAGATATTATTATTAAATTAATTCTTTTATAAGATGCTTGAACGGAGTATTATTATAAATCAAACCCTCAATTTTTTAACAAATCGGTTGGGAATAAAAATTCTCACTCTGAATCCCGGTGTCTTTAAATTGCAAGATATTAGTTTATTGTATTTCAATAATGGTGTGGATGGACACCCGTGTGACTTGTCCCCTCAATATAATTGAAGAGAGAGAGAGAGAGAGAGAGAGAGAGAGAGAGAGAGAAAACAACTGCCTAGAGATTTATGTGAAATTTACTTGATTAATTGTTATTAATTATTGGACCTTACATTGGTTAAGCACCTTTTAAAGTTCAGAGGGGCTCTTGATTCAACTCCAGTTGCTGGTAATTAATGTAGTCAATTTCATTTAATCGTATACAACATAAGACCTGCTCTGGCAACTCTTCAGCTTTGTTCCCCTGCCAAAATATTAGTGAAACACAACCTTAAAAACCCCATGTAAGTTGTAACCCAAAATTTAGAATAAAGTTCAAGTTTTTGTCATAGGAAATACTAGCCTGGATAGTGAGGCCAACATCCAAGACGCAGAGCTTTAGTCTGTCTAAGAAAGCTTCAAATCCTTTCCTAGAGATGTAACTAAATCTGTGCATATCCAAATCAATCTCCAAGTAATTTTCACCCTGCACATGTCCATTTTGATGTCAACTAAAAGAGAGCGAAACATATTCAGCGAAACAGCTTCCGTTGTCCTACAAAAATGCATCAGGGAAAACTCACTAATTTGACTAGTTCAAACTCACCAAGTAGAACTTGTGTTGGGGGCGTGACAGTACAGGTTTTTCATTGTAAGCCTGCATAAGCTTCCGTTCTGCCGTGCCCAGTTGAAGTTGTTCCACATTGACAACACGCCCCAATATTTTCAGCCTTTCCCTAAAGGGTGCAAGAGAATCTACAGGAAAACCTTTGACCTTCTCAACTTCATCATCAATCAATCTCTGTTTTCAGAAAAGCATGGTTTAAAAGGCAATAAAAGCGCACACTGTACCCGTAAAAAGCACTCTTTTAATGAAAACCATAAACCAAATATAAAGCTCAAAAGGCTCCATCATACCCTGATATTTTCCTGAAAATGAAGAGGAAGTTCCTTAGAGTAGCTGTCAGAGAGCTTGAAGTACAGAACAAAACTCATTCCTTCACCATCTGTTTCACCCTGAAAAATTGTAGCTGGATACAACGGTACCTGGAGACCAAGAAAACGGCAGTATCAGTATATCTGAAGAACAAAACTAGATAGAATAGAAGCAGCTTAATAAGAGGCTCTACCAGGAAAACACGGGGAAAAAAAAAATAGCCGACAAAGTCTACGAGAATAAACATGACAAACAACGAGTTATATGAACTCTTGTCTTAGCATAGAGTAGCATGGCTTTCTCTGCCATTCTCATTTGGTTGATTTAGGATTTGTTAGCTAACATTTTAGTTGTTTCCAGCTATGTGAAATGTCCATAGTAACCAGTTATTAGCACTCTAAATTGTCAAATTGCCAGCGGAGGTTGGTTTTTTATTTTTTATTTTTTGGCTCAGACAGGAAAGGAGCTTATTTTTCAGTCTAGTAAAGGTCATGCCTGAATCAGTGGCCAAGTTCTCTCAAAATGTAGACCTCGGCCTCACACACGCATACACACACAAACAGTTGTGAAAGAGATACCTGTACATTTACAACAAGGATAGAAGGGAGTTCTCCTGAAGAATTAATTACAGGGAGTTTCACAAATCGAGCAATATGATCTATCTTTCGTGGAGACAAGAAAACATCTACTCCAAATGGATAATATGCAGCATAATTGGGAGCAAATTCTTTCTTCTTGTCACTGCACATCATTTTTTAAGAGAAATAATTCATTAGATGGAAAACAGATTCAAAAATAAAGATTAACCATGCAAAACTCAATTGTATTTGATATGTATATAATGCAGTGACAGATATGTATACAATGTAGTTACAGCCTATGTTAATCTCAATTAGTTTAACACCAGATACATTTATGTATGTGCATGTAACCGAGGTAGGCATATTAACAAGTAAAAGGAAACATAAGTACGTATTTTTTAATATCCATAGCACACATACATGAATATAAACATAGCCATTGACATAAAATAAAGCACTACCCTCTCAAGTCTTACCGGAAGTAATTCACTCCCCGAACTTTAAATGTACTTGGCTCAATAGGGGACCAACTGTCTAGGATTTTCTTTTCTATCGGACAGAAAGGTACTTGAGAACCAGCCATCGGTCGTTGCAGAAGCATCTTTGAGGACACTGAAATTGCAAATAGAAAGGAATAGCTAAAGGAACAAACTTACTAAACCAAGAAAAAAGAAATGAAGGGATTAAATTTGCATATAGTTACAGGGCCAGAAGAACCCATGACTGTAATTAGATGTTACCATCGAATATTTCCATATACAAATATGACAAATTGTAGAAGGCTTTGAAGAGATGCTAAAAATTGCTCAGCTAAGTAGCCGATGGTAATATCTTGTGAATAGAGATCGAAATATATGCTCTAAGAGAAGCAAAAGAGTACTATCTGATGCAAGAAAATATACTTACGCTGGTAATGATGGTTGGATTATCCTACAGTGCTAAGATTACTTTTTGTACCAAAATGAAATGAAAATATTAAAAGTAGAATGCTATAAAAGTACATACATAGAGCAGAACTAGCATGGCATTCTTTCCATTTGAAAGAAAGTTTCAGGGGTGCCTTTTTCCTTGCACTCGGTGGACTGGAACTTAATGATCTTCTTTTTTCAACTGAAGGCACCGTAGAAGCAAGACAAGGCAAGCAGGTACTTGGAAGAATTCCACAGTTATCCATTATTCCTTCCTCCTTGCATGAATTTTCGTCCACAGAAGAGGAAATTTCATCTAGGAACACTGGATAATTTGCTTCATTTGTAGAAGGTCCATCACATTTAGATTGGGAATTCGCATCATCTGAACTCATGACCTGAAAAGTAGAGTTCTGAGCAACTTCACTGACAGAGTTGCGTGCAGAATTCCCCGATACCGACAGACCTTCGGACCCATTAAGAGATAACGCATCTGCACAAATCAATATTGTTAACACAAACGCAGATTTCATAGTTAATCAAATAAATGGAAACACGTATGTGACTGACTGAAAACAACTCCAAAATCCTACCATCCTGAACACTTTGGTAATCTTCATCGCAGTCAGAATCGAATGCGGCAACGGAATCAAACCATGCATCTTCAACACTTCCTGCTAATGCCATTACATTGCAAAAACTGTTAGTGGTAAGGCCATAATAAGAAGTTCAGTCACATGTACCACTTACTTTGAAAAGTTCAGATGTCTGATAAGAAAATTTTGTCAAAGCTAGACTAGTACATCATAGAGGAGTGAAAACAATAAAGATCACCAGGATATTTTGGACATAAAAACTCACCGCAGTGTGCTTTGATCAAACAACCAACAGCCTGGCCTACTATTGTAAAAAGGATTTCCAATTCTCTTCTCATAAGAATTACTGTACATTTTTCATGCTAAGAGATTAACCACCTTAAAAAGCGTTCATGAAAGCAGAAATCCAACACACACACACGCATATATTTGTTTATACATTTTGTATATATACCCAACAACAAAACGATCTAAAATCCACCAAAATATCCAAAAGGGTCTACGACTCTACTTCTCTTATAATGACTATATATATAGGAGGGGGAAAAAAAACTTAAACACTAGAACCCACCAAAATTCAACCAAAACCCAGAAACCCAAAAACGAAATTGAGTTGAATTAAACTTGCAATATCTTATTTCTCTCTATGAATCCCACTAAGAACACCATTTCAGAAACAGAGAGAAAGAGACTAAAATATATTAATTAAAAAACAAAATGTACCTTGAAAAGTTGGGTTGGTGAAGGTGGAGCGATCAGCTGTGGCGGACCTATCAGCTTTGTCCGATGAGGCCTCAGACAAGCGAGACGAGACTCTTCCCTTGAGACCTCTTCTCCTCCTCCTACGACCGGTCGTCTTCTTAGACGACCTTAATCCCCCTCCCACGCACCCCTGAGGCGTTGAAACACACGCTCCCATCTCTCTATCTCTCTCTCTCTCTGTTTCTCTCTCCTCTCTATATCAGAGCCTGATCATCATCCCCGTCTGTAACAACATCTTCAACATAATTCTAGAGAGAGAAAGAGAGAGACCAAAGGCAGAGAGTTTAATGTACCGATGATTTTGTTTTCCTCTGTAATTGTCTTATGTATTATTTGCCTCTCTCTCAAACGCGAAGTCCTCTTTTTTTCTTTTTTTTATTGTCTGGTTTTTATAATTTAGATAACAAAAATAAATAAATAAAATAAAATGACGGGCTAAAGGCAAAGATGTTGTGGAGGCGGAAGGCGGCCACCAGCAGTGGAGAGACGAGACGGGGCGAAAATATGAAAAGGGGCCCACGTAAGGCTAAATGATTTGCCACGTGGCATAACATGGCGTACGCAAGCGTGTGGGCAGTCTGGCTGGACTGGGCTTCCACGGCCCTGAAAAAATTTGGTGATGTTACCACTTGGGTATTGGAATTTAATTATTTTTATTTTGTTGAAAAATAAAAATATTTTTAAGAAAAATTGAACTTTTGCCTTTTTGGTGATGTTGTTTGTAGTAGTAAATTAGTAATTGTTATTTTTATGATGGTGGTGGTGTTCAGAGTTGGCGTTTAGCTGATTTTTTTTTTTTGAAAAGAAAAAAAAAATTGTACCAAAAATATGGGAACATATTATTAATTGCAGTACGTCTGTATTTATGTATGTATGTATGTTTATGCACTGTACTGTTGTTTTTCTATACCATTCCACCTTTGTAATTTTGCATGGTCTGTCCAAATTTTGTCATAAAGAAAAGGCCCTGTGCTACTGTTTCCCATTGTCCTTTTCTTCTTTGAAAAAGAAAATTCGGTTGTTACAATGAGGTCGGCTAATTCTTCACTGTTACGTTGTTTTGACGCTCGAATATAATATTATTTATTTTTTGGGGTATGAAAGAATATGTGATGTGTTTAGTTAATAGAGCAATTTTAGCTATGAAAGTGATCACTAATTGAGTTTTTCTTTTAGGAAAAAAATAATTACAAAGATTTAGAGGTTTATCCTATAATTTTATGATTATCACCATAGTTAAATTGCAGTGTAATTTTTTTAATTATATTAAGAGAAAGGGTAAACTAATTAAAGAACCAAAAAGATAAAAAGAAAACTAGCAAATTTAGGCTACTTTGGATAGGAGAGATTTGCGGGAGGATGGAGGGAGAGGTAAAATACCTTGTTTAGTAAGAGGGATTAGGCGAAAGAGAGGAGAAATAGAGGAATGAGCTCTCTCTTGTGGCTCACCATTATGAATCCTTCCTCCCGGCCACCATTAATGGGAAGATTCAATTATTTCTTTATTTTTTGGGATATTATCGCTTTTATATTATGTATTTTGATACTTTGTTCAAATTATACCTTGTGTTTTGGTTGTTATTAATATTGATCTTTAGATTAGAAATATGTTATAAATTTATGTCCTGATATCAATTTAGAGCAATTAATTTACCAAGTTCCTGTTTAAAAAATTGAAAATAAATCATATAAAACTGATTCAATAAGTTTATTAAATCATCTTAATAAATTAAATGCTCTAAATTAATGTGAGAGTATAAATTTATAACAGATTTCAAATATAAGGATTAATTTAATAATAACTAAAACAGAATGTATAAACCAAATAAAATATCAAAATACATGGTATAAAAATGCTACTATACCTTTTTTTTTTATGTAAAATGAGAAAAGTGTCATTTAAAAAAAAAATTAAAAAAATGATGAAATGGATAATATAATAATTTTATAAATTAATATCATTAGAAGGGGTGTAAGTGGGTCTATGGCTCCCACTTAGCTTTTTTTTTCGTTTAAAATTATATATAAAGTAATTTCTCTTTTTACTATTTGCCCCATTAAAAAAATAGTTTGACAATTTTATTCCCATTTTGAGATGTTAATTCACTCTTAGAATCGCACAAATAAAACTATTCCCTTTCATTTAATTTTCAAAACAAACATTGAGAATAAATAGAATTTGAAAAGACTTTTCATTTTTTTTACAAGTATTCCAAAATTTTTTCTTCTATGATAGTGTTTAAATAAAGATAAATATCTCTTCAAAAAAATAAACAAAAACAAATATAATTTAGATGATTTTTTTCAATATACATTCTGCTTTATTATTATTTAGAATATTTTTCTGAAGTTTTAAAATTGCTTTACATTTAAAAAATCATCTAAATGTAAAAGCTATTTTTTACATTTAAAAAAATTGCTTTACCTTGTAAAAAAATTAATAAGTAAACTACTTTACGCCCACTACTATTTTCTACTAAACATAGCGTTAAGGTGACGTTGCTTTTTATTTATTTTTTATTTTTAATTTCTAATTGGATGTTTGTTTTTTCGTCTATGACTCTATGTTGGTCGCTTGGAAACTTTATGGTGATGGTTGATACGACGTACATAAGGCTTACGTGAAATAGATTTCACCAAACTCCACCTAAACAGAACCGTGTGTTTCAGTTTTGGGCTTTGACTTTTGGCCACCATATATATATAACAACAATAATGGGATGGCGTTGGTGAAGGGCTCCCTAGATTTTGTTCTCTTCTCTTCTGTCCTGTTCACACGCTCTTACGTTACCCGTGAATGTGATTTCGTCAATCCTTTTTTGTTAAGAGATATTTTTATTTTTATTTTCCGAGTACTAAAGAGTTAGCCAAAAAGGGGGAAAAAAAAAAGAAAATCGTTAAAGATTTTATAATTAGTGGAAAGAATTAAGTAGCTCAAAGGCTTTACGGATTTTTATTTATTTTTTATTTCCTGTTTTCTTTCATTTAATTGATTTGCTTGGACAACGCCTAAGGAACCTAAAAGAATCATAGTGGAAAGAAAGTACATAGAGAAAAAGATAATTTAGAACCCTAATTATAAGCATAATCGTCAATTTTTTTTATTGCCTTTTTAGGATGATATATATATATATATAACACGATTTTCAGCCTTTTAGAGAAAAAAATCCACAATCTTTTTATTAATATCAAATAAAACATCATCAAATCATTCAAATAGACAGAAAAAATTAAAGTTTAAAATTGTTAAAGACATACTTTTATTCTTTAAAATTGTCAATTGACATCTACAATAATAGTTAGAAAGTAACCATTTAGACTGAAAAATGATCTATAATCTGTCAGAAATCCAAATACAATAGCTTTCAAACACACAAAAATTTGTTTTTTGAATTTTGTTAACTAATTTCAAAAGTTAAAATATTCAATTTAAACAATTTTAATTCTAATTTTGGTTGTATACGTGGATTCAGTGAGATTTGATAGAAAAACATAAATAAAAAATTTTATTTGATATTAGTAAAAAAAAATTAGGTTTTTTTTTTTTTTTCAAAAATGCAAACGTAGTGAGTCTTTTGTGATATTATCTCTTTTTGCTTTTTTTTTTCCCCAATATAGATTAGTGTTGGCTGACCTTTATAATTAAGTGATTTCTAATATTGGGCTAAGCTAAACTTCTTAAGTTATTGGCAGAGTAAAGATCATAAATAGTCATGTCCTATTCTCTAATTTTTCTTATTCAGCAAAAAAAAAAAAGAAAAAATCTCTAATTTTTCTTATTTTGGGAACATAATTCAGTAAAAAAACAAAAAAACGGACCCATAAATATGGATATAAACTCAGGTACAGCTATAAATGTTTGACAGACCAATAGCTCCATATGTGGTGTACATGAATTTGACAGGGCCCCAAGTCTACAGCATGTGGAGTACAAAATTGGGATCCCCTCTATCCAAGAGGCAATCATAAAAACTTGTAAAATTTCACCCATGAAAACATTAGTCAAAGCTCGCCCACGAGGAGAAAGGTCATGACTGGCATGGATAGTAACAGCTATCCAAGTTCAACAAAACCGACGTTGGGACACCTATGGGTTGGGGAATCCCACGCCCTTAAATGCCGCCACTGCCACATCTATTTCAATGAGTATTTTGCCTTTAAAACCGAGTGCTATGATTAGAGGGACCCATTCTTGTGCTTTTTTCATTTTTTATGAAATGCCAGTAATGCCCTTTGTAATTTGGTATACTAATTGGTAATTTTGCCAATTCAAAGATCCCAGGCCCTAAACTTTGATTGCCATGATGTTTTATGAGGTTAATCGCATGTGATTCAATGCTCAATCATACCTCCATTGGAATCAATTAAACAATGACAAGAAAAATTAGAAGAACACAATACCATAATTAAAAGTAATTAATTAATGTCGAAATTGCTTAAGATGTCGTATTTTAAATGTCATGATTATTCTAACTCGCTAAAAGAAGGAAAACATAATGCCATAATTAAAAGTAATTAATTGATGTCGAAATTGCTTAAATGTCATGATTATTCTAACTCGCTAAAAGAAGGAAAAGAGATAATCAAGTTGCAAATAGGAAATTCCCGTTAACAAGTCATATTTAGTGTTCAAGCAAAAAAAAAAAAAAAAAATGTCATATTCAGTGGAAGGCCAACAACCAATGGAAGATACCCAAAGCATCACAGTCAATAGACTCAATACCGACCGGTGCAAGTAATTCACATCAAACAGTTTTACTATGAATGATATACTATCGTACAAATTGGGAGAAACAGAAACTAATTTTGGTGGTACCTGGATCCGACTTGGTCTGACTGAGGAAAATATCTATTTTACACGAATCTTTAAATAATTGATCAAGGGGGGTCTATGGCTATATCAGCTTGAAATATTTAAGTCAGATTCGTCAAGACTGTTTTGTCTTAATATGGAATTTGACATTTAACAAATTAATTATATGTTAATGCACCATTGGTCCCAACCTATTATCACTTTGGCATATTAATTTTCAACCTATTTTTTGTGGTATTTAAGTACTAAATATTTCTTTTTTTGACACCATTGGTCCTTTTAGTATATTCCATATAAGATTCTGATAAAATTTATTTGAATGAGAGAATTTTTACACCATTGATCTCGATTTTTCAATTATTTAATAATTTGGTCCCTAATTTTTTTTATATTCATATTTCTAATTAACAATATTGCATCTGTCAATCTTTCAGAAAATTAAAATTCAAAGATGGAAGTTCATTTACAAACTAAATTCAAAAAAAAAAAAATTATACTTATAAACCTTAGTTTATGTCAAACTATAGTAACTTTATGAACAAAAAATAATTATCTTACCATTTTTAAAACTAAAAAAATTTCACATGCACGCTTTTACACTAGTCAAATTTGACTGAAAATTTAATTTACTAAATCCATTAAATATTCATGTAATTATGAATGGTTATTCTAAAAAATTAATTAACAATTTGCAGCAAATAAGCCTGAAAAGTTTTATAATTTTCCATTAAATGTTTATTTCTTTATGTAATTACATCTATTAATCTTTTGAAAAATTAATTTTTTAGAATTTTAATTTTCAGAAAAATTAATTTTTTAGAATTTTAATTTTCTGAAAAATTGGCAGATGCAACATTGTTAATCAGAAATATGAATACAAAAAAAATGGGAACCAAATTGTTAAACAATTAAAAAATCAAGATTAATGGTGCAAAATTTCTCTCATTCAAATAAATTTTAACGAAATCTTATATAGAATATGTCAAAAAGACTAATAATGCCAAAAAAGAGAAGCGTTTAGTACTTAAATGCCACAAAAAAAGAATTGAGGACTAATATACCAAAATGATAATAGGTTGGACAAAAAAAAAATTAGGACTAATATACTAAAATGGTAATAAGTTAAGGACTAGTGACATTAACCCATTAATTATCGTTATTTCTTCTGCACACTACTCCGAAAGCAGCTTTTAAATGCAATTTATTAGTAGGTGATTTTTTGTAATTTATCAAAAAAATTTACAAAAATAAAGAAAGAAACAAGAGTCGGCGGCTCGGCGATTGCTTTAATTTAAACGAGCCAAGTTTGCAAGTAGGTGTCTAGGTCTATCATTTGGTTTAGAAATTTATTGTTAGAGTGCCTTTTACTCAAAATGCCACGGTTGATCTACCGGCTTTGTGGTTACATAAATATGAAGCTCCAGATTTCAAGTAACAATAATTAAGAATATGAGATTTAAGAGTATTAGGCGAAAAAAAAAAGGCAAAATCATATATTTATATATATATGGACTTCAATCTAGTAGGTTTTTTTTTTACTGACTAATGAAAATTTATCATGCACATTTTTTACAGTAAAAGATTAGAGAGAAATAACATTAATGATGTACGTTTTTGCATGCACCACATTATAACCATTAGATCACTATTAGATGATGATCCAATGGCTAAACAAAAATACCTACACATAAGTAAAAAAAAAAATATCTATTGGATTGGCAACCTATATATACATAAAAGTAAATAGTATTGGCCAAAACAAAGGTAAAAATAATTGAAAGAGTAACTAAGTTCCTAGTTCCTCCAACAAAGATACAGTAACATTACAAATTAGAGAGGGAAATTTGAGACACCTATTGAATTAGATTTGCTTCCTCCACGTACTCTTAACTAATTCAATTTATTTCAATAATTATACATGCATTTGCCTGTGAAATTAGTGGCAATACACGTCAATCAATTAGTAGAGTTCTCAAATATTATGAACTAACTCATGAACAATGAATGGGGTCCAAAAGTTTTAATGTACCTTTATGGACAAACATGCCTTAATGGACAGAAAGATATATGAACTTCTTTCAGCTTTTGTCTTATAGATACTGTAATTTGGAAAAGAAATGCCCATTCATAATAAACATCAATTTAAATTTCACAACCACCAGCAACGTTTTTAATGCTTCCCACCAATTTTTATGTCATACCTTTTAACATCTCCTACTTTTTTTCACAATCGATCTATTACTCTATAAACCGTAGTTTCTTGGTTCTACACCACTTTAATGGGAGTGGGACTTTAATCTTGAATGTTTTTGTCCACGTCCAGAAAGATAAGCTAATAAGATTTCATAGATCATGGATGTGTGAATACAACGACAATGCATAAATTATGGTCGGCCACGTTAGTTTTTCTTTCATGGGCAATGGGCATTTCCCGGGTCAGGGGCCATTAAATGTCATCTAAAGAAGTGGTTGACTCACGTGCCGTCAAGGTAAAGCTGCACGCCAACCTAGCTTCTACTTCGGTTTTGGCATCCAAAAAAATGTTCACAACCTAAATCTTCGTTCTTAAAAATATTTTGCTTGCTTTCAAAAAAAAAAAATTATTTTGCTCAAAAAACCTAAGCTTATACTAATTAAGTCTACGATCATGAACTTGTACTTGGTCAGTAGAATGATGCATGTCCAGCAATTCGGCTAGAAAATCAGCCTGAAATTGAGTCTCTTATGTAATCAGCAAAAAAAATGGTCCAAGCAAATCATTGTGATTCTGTGTCCAGTTGTCCACATTACACATCCAAACACTACGCCCCAAGAGAACTGGGGCAGTTTTCTTTACACGTTAAGACAGTAACACAATCAATGGTACTTTTTAGAACAGTCTGAACTCTCTAAAAATTGATTGGGTTGGCAGGCTTGGCAGTTTTCCCAACAAATTTTGAACTCATCTGGCTGACTTATACGAAAAATACCAAAGCGGCGATGAACACAAAGCTTTGTGGGTAGGAATAAATTATGACAAAAAAGGTGGGCTCAAGTCGCGTTGGCCCAACCCAGTTTACATCCAATATTGAATTGGCATTCAAATGTCCACGTTTTTTAAACCAGTTTACAAGAATCACAAGATTTTAACTTCTTTTATGAAAAATTGATTGATAATCTCATAGAAAATTAGAGCTAAGTCCAGGTAGATTTGATATTGCCAATGACTTTTACTAGAAAACAAGAAAAACCACTCAAAGCCGAAATACCCTAAACATCATGGACCAATGTCCAACTTCATATATACAAGCTACTAGAATTCAAGATTACTCTTTAAGGACACTTAAAAGATGACAGCTGTCTTAGTTAAAATGAGCCAGTTCAATAAAAATGAACCTGACCTGGATCTTTGGAGGCTTCATCTTGGGTTGTCGAGGACTCGGAATTCAGAGTGTATGTTGAAGTTGCATGGTTTTCCTGTGGAACAAGAAATGTTCAAACTACTGTTCTAGGATTCAACCTAAATTCACATACAAACTATCATTGCAGGCTATTCTTAGTAATTTCTAAATGCAACAATACTTCTCAAACTAAATTACCACATTCATCATATTAATCTGGAGAAAGTGCATTCAAGTGACCAAGGTGAAATGAAAATGCTTGATCTCAAACATTCACATCATCTGCGGAGATACATGGAGTATTAACTGCTGAGTGAGACTTTGAGGAAGCTGACTGTGAGAGAAAACAGTCGAATTCTCAATATAGCATTAAAATTAAGCAAGTTCTTTTTTTTGTCTTTCGAAATATAATCACCAATTCATGAGTCTCTTGGTGCCACACGACACAATATTCCACTTGCCTCTGACACGCATGAGTCCACATTATTGTTGTCCAGTATGTCAATGCCAACTGACTTTTGAGATAGAGGTGAATCTGCGCAAGGGTTACATCTCCGTTATCATTACTGTGGTATCAGCAGTCATTATTTTCCCCACGTAAAGATTTCTATTGAAGAATTAATGTGCCGTTTATTTCAAAAAGTCAACGAGTAGATATGCAGTTGTCTAATCTTTTATAGCCAAACTCAACAATACTGAAGCCGGTAGACCTGACCTGTACATGCTGCAGCTCCTATCCCGAAAGCCTCCTTTGAACATTTTCCTGTACTGTTTTGATTCACATCTTTAATCCTGGAATTATTAAGTACATATTATTAACAGTAAGTTCTAGGTACTAGTAGAAATTTCAATCTCCCATCGAAAATTTTCATGATCAGTACGAAAATTTAGTATGGCATTGCAGTTCATCAAATTCTCATCCCAAAGAAAGTAGAGCAAACAAAATGGGTTCATGCTCATTAGGACTTTTACCAAAATGTGTTCGTAGTCATTAGGACTTCAACCAGAACGTGAACTCGTGTTTATTAGGACTTCAACCAGAATGTGAATCTCATGTTTATCAGGACTTCAACCAAAATGTGAACTCGTGTTCATTAAGCAGAGAGTTTAAGACGTGACTTGTAGATTGAAATATTATATCTAGCTACCTTACAAAGGAACTATTCAGCAGCACCTATCCAAGGTATTTTGTTTTCACTTTTCAAATTTAGTTACATTAGATTACACAATATACCAAAATACAAATTAAGAATCAGGAAAGTATATTACGATATAATGAGTAAATTAATCCTACCTATTATCCTTCGTCAAAGTCATGTTGCTTCCTTCTTGGTATTCAAGTATTGAGGAGAATCTCCTTTTATCCTGGCATTGAATTAAAAGATATAAGTATGCACCTTATGAGACCATCAAGAAATTATTGAGAAAATAGTACCTTAAGGAAAACCAAACATCACATAAAGCATATATAAACTATATTGAACAATCATGGATGTAGGAGAATTTTCATATTGAAACAAATTTTGTTATCCATGGAATGGCAGAAGTGGTAGCCTGGAACCTAAAAATGAATTCTGTGAAGCCCTGTGAACAATACAAAATGTGAATATCACTGGGAGTACTAATCTTATCATTAAATCCACCTAATAGGTTCTTTTGATTCGTTATCCCAATTACTTGAAATAAGTACGACGTGGATAAGTTTCTTGTGAATAAAAATCTAAGATATATGTGAGTTTACAGACTTATGACGCTGGAAGTAAAAACACAATCTTTGCTTACCCCTTCGTTCATATCAATGAGACTGTCCTGAATCTTCTTCATGATACTTCCCAAACTCCGAAGTTGAGAGTGCAGAGCCTGAAACCAATACTTCAAGTGAAATTTTGAAAATAATTGACACAAAGCAGAAATGAGTGACTAAAAGTCAGTTATCCAAATAATTGACACAAAGCAGAAATGAGTGATCAACAATCAGTTATCCAAACCTCTTTCTCTAAAATGAGATTCTGTATGACCATATCTTTCGATGATAGAGTTTTCTGAAGGTGAGGATTGTTAAGAAAAGAATCCCCAACAAAACATATGTTCCTTGGAGAATATCATAAAATAAGAATATATTCAGCTGATACTGCGAGTCATATAAGAATGAATTAAATCTACAAGGCTTCGGTACTGGCATGGATATCTCATCTATCCGATTTTGACAGGCCGCACTAATTTTTGCTGCCTCAAGCTGTGCTTCAAGCTCTGAGATTACTCGATTCTTTCTATGTATCTCATCTTCATCATATTTCAATTTTTCTTCCAGGTCACGGATCTTTTCTGCATAAATTAGTTCAATATCAAAAGAGAAATTTGGCAGCTACATATGAAATTAGTCTTCAAACGAATAAAAACAAAACATTACTACTATCAGAATACAGCTAGTTCAACATTTAGTTTATGCAGCATCAAAACAACTAAAATTTTAGCATTCTGAATGGCACAGTTGTAAATTTAATAACACAAACAATCAAAATAAATGTCCAGCAAATCCCAACTTACGTCAATGAACAATTACCATGCAGATACAGATATTAAATGAAGTACAACTTGTACCACCAAAATCTAGAAACCATTCCATTAGCATAAACTGAACTAATAAATTCACGTGATCGAGGAATTTTATTACCAACAAATACTTTCTCGAATTCAGAGACTTTTTCCAATTTACTCCTCAAGTCAGCCACTGTAAACAGCAAAGTTAAAAGGAGATCTTATCAGTAACTTCAATTAACTTGTTATCACTTATTGAAAATCACAATAAGCAAACAACTAGAACAAGAGTTTGGAAAGCTACTTGCCTACAACTTCTTTTTCACTCATAACGCATTGCACGTTATCGACAACTTGCTTGACAGATAATGCCCCTTTCTCTATCGAATCAAATAACAGTAAATGGGACTTCACTTTTTCCGATAGGACACTAAGCTTCCGATCCCTGATTTGGATTGACCTTTTCATATCACAAGTGGATTCCTGTATATGAATATGATGTGTCGAAGAGATAAGCATTTTACATACGACAACTCAACAAAATCTTCATGAGGGCATTTATGAAAAATCACACTACATAGCATTTATGCATTTCATATTAGTCTTTGCAGTTGCAAGTCAGATAGGACACTAAGCTTTATATCCCTCATTTGGATTAGCCGTTACATATCACAAGTAGATTTCTGTACATGAATATGACATGTCAAAGAGATAAGTATCTTCCATATGACACAACACCACGACATCTTCATGAGGGCATTGATGAAAACAAAAACTAGATGGGATTTATAAATTACACATTAGTCTTAGCAATTCATGAACAGAAAGCTATATTCCACCATCCTTTTTTCTCTCTTTCCAATCTAATCACAACCTAAGCTACATTATCTCTCTTTATCTAGCTTAATTCATCTTTACAAACCTCGTACGCATTCACGAAACATTCCTTTGACTGTATTAGGCTTTGTATAGTTTCCTTCAACTCTTTTTGCTTGTTTTCAAGCAAACCATTGTCATTCTGAAGATAATTCACCTGCCAAAAAATTAAAAAAAAAAACCCTTAAATTTTGAAAAATACATTGTGTGATCACTAATAGGCCTTCTCAAGTATTTTTCACACACCTTTCTTTCAAGTTTTTGACGAAGTTCATTAGAGGACGATAACTCGACCTGTAATTCCTGTAACTTCCTAGCGTATTCTTCATCGGTTTGCTTTTGTTTCTGTATCCAAACACCACCGATAGTTCATCAATCAACGAAAACCAAAATTTTGATGATTATTGAAATATATATATATATATGTGGTAAAGCGATTTATGGAAAACCTGAATTCGATGATGAAGTTGCTCCGTGGCCAAGCGTTCTCGTTCCTGAAAATTTTCACAGAAGATCTATGAGTGTGAGAGAGAGAGAATGGGGATGGTCATGGGGGGAAGGAAAGCTTACTCTGAGTTCTCGAATTTCAGAGATGAGAGTTCGAAGCTGGAGTTTGAATTTGGACAGTCGAAGCAACTCCATTTTTTCACCAAAATGCTCCATAGCTCGTAAAATTACAGCCAAGTGCTACTGATTTTGAATCCTCATTCTCCGTCTCTCAAATTTCTCCCAAAATTTTTGGGGCCATATCGAAATATGACCAAATTTTTGGCCCAATTTAAGTAAATATTTTTTTGTCAAGTGTTATAGTAAAATGTTCGGTATATATCCTTAGTACTTGTATACCATGTATAAAAAAATATATACCTAGTACATTTCAGCATAATAACTAAAATCGGTAGATATGTTTATCTACTAAATATAAAAATATATATAACTGGACATTTAGCTATAAATTTTAAAAAATGGACATCAATTTAATTAAATTTAAAATATTAGTTATACACTTAAATTTCTCAAATTTTTTGAGGCATTTACGATCTCGCATTAGCGTTCCCACCAATTTTTCTTCTTTTAAAGAAAAAAAGGAAAAATGATCGGCCAGGCCCCTTTAAGAATTTTCAGTTTTAGTGCAACCCAAATACCCAATTCGATAACTTCTGACTCTAGGCACGTTTATTAAGGAAATTGAAATAAATAGTAGTAATTTTGACTAAAATGACTTTTTTTAAAAATGATTTGACAAATGACTTTTTTAATAGTGTTTTAGTGTTTTGTGACCTTGTGTGACAGAGGATCACATAATTTGTGACTATTAATTATTCTTAAAAAAGTCATAATTTTATAGTCAAAAATTATATGATCTCTCGTCATACAATTTGTGACTGTATTAAAAATGTTGATTTAAAAAAGATTACTAAAAAAAGTAATTTTTCTTCCAAATTAGTACTATCTAGGTCAATTTCTCTCTTTACTAATGTTCGTAATGGAATGAAAAAGGAAAAATATTTCTTTTTCATTATAANTTTCTTTTTTACTTATTTCTTTTACTAAATTAGTACACCCTAATAATTCTGAATAAAATTATTCTAAAACAAATTTAGTTAAATTATGTGTCATTTTATTAGTTGATTGATACATAACATTAACTAAAACTAGAGGTGGCAATATAGATCATAACACGACAATACTACTCGAAATTCGCACGTTTAATTGAACCTTTTTGACACAAAATTAACTCAAAATGACATGATTAAATAATTAAACTAACAATTATATTGTTTATTTATGTTTTGACTTATCGATTTGCATAATGTTTTTATTAAATATGTGACACATAGGTCTGTTATTGACATGATTTAATTAGGTCAAACATGATAATATACATATTGTTATTCCTAACTAAAATACTCGGAGAAAGAAAAATAATAAACTAAATGCAGATAACAATAGTGTGCTATGAATGACAAAAGTCATTAATAAGAGTACATTATTATTAAGAATAATGCTATAAGGCACCAGTGGTGCCCAGCACCACAGTGATGTGTCAGTTTGTCACTGGCTAATCATAATTATAATTTAAGTGGGGTCCATGTGTGACCTAGTTTGTTAATTAAATCATCCAGTGACAAACAGACATGTCACTGTAGTGCTGGGCACCACTGGTGCCCCATAGCATTGCTCTATTATTAATGCATTCAACTCCCAAAATTAAAAACTCTAGCCAATAACCTTAGCCGATGAGGGAGATAATTCCACGAATTAAGCATTCGCAATCTTGGAAAAGAAAATACTTACTAACTTCTTTGAGGGCAACCATGACTTCAACTTGTGCAGCTCCAACGATAGCACCAAATCCTCCAATGCCCACAGTGCGGTTTTTTTTTTTTTTTTTAATAAATAAGATGAGAATGCTAAATGGCTAACGTCAAGGGAACACTAGAGTAATTCCAAATAGTTTTTGCTAATTTGCCATTAGTGTCATTTAATATATAACGTGTTATACTATTTATCTAACACATCGACTGGTAAAAAAAAAAAAGTTGAAATATTGGACTTTATGTAAAATTTTGGAATGGTCCTATCGAAATAAACCAACTGAAAAAAAAAATAGTAAGACCATCTTGAATGCAAAAAGGTGTGGTAATAATGTCTGATTTTAAATTTCGTATATTACATTATCAATATGCTAAATTTAGCCATACTTTTTGGGTTATGCTGTAAATGAACATGTCACATGTCAAATATTAATATAAGATAGTGGAAAAGAGAGTAAAAAAGAAAGTAACTCCTCTAATTTTGTAATCAAATATTATTTTCATTTATAAAAGGTCTTCTCACTCTATTAACTACTATTATCATATCATATTATTCCATATAAACCTTTTTCACTGGAGATGCTTAAGAAATGCTTTAAAAGTTTCCCTTCTTAGCCCCACACTTGAACCCGTGGCCGCGACTTTTTAGTACTCGAACTCATGACATAATCTTCTATTAACCAATCGGTTATCACTAGGCCACCCACTCGACAGTAATTGTAATTCTAACTTGTCGTTGAAATTGTTTTTCTTATTAAACCCATTTCTCCGTGAAAAATGTAGTTTTGCAAACTGTAAATAATCTTAGTGGTCAAATCGTAAGCTATAGTCATCATCTTATTTAGCAAAAATATTATCAAAAAAGTTATTTTCATTCCCTTTGGGCTTTGACTGATTAAAAAGACATGTAAACTAATCAATTATAAAAGGAAAGGATAGCAACACAAACGTACCATGATTTTTGACAATTGTAATTTTTGATTTCTGCAAAATAATACATGGACATTTTAATTCTCTAAAAGAATATTATGTAGAAAAATAGTTTGGAGATGAATGAAAATAAAACAAAAATTAAACTATCAATTCATGATTTAACTAATCATGAAGAAAGATTCACCAAAATTTATGTTAGAAAAATATTGTAAATAATAATAAATCTAGAAATAAAAATGTAATAAAACAACAATATTATATCAAATAATATGACTATATATATCACGAATATTGAAGCAATATTAAATAAAAGAGAAGTCACAAATTATTTGACAACATGTATAACAAAGAAAATTGCAGACTAAGTTTCAAGAAAATCAAACCGAATCTTGTGTTTCACATAATGTCCTTAAAATAGTTATACCTCCTTATTGGGGTGTTTAGAGAAATACTAACGGCGTCTATTTTCCAGGATAAAACGGCTCACGAGCAGCAAGATTACACCACGTTACTACTTTCAACGAACTGAAATGCGCTTAAACACTATCACTATAAATACAAGAGACTCTACCAGAGAACTTGACTGGAAACTAAAAACTTCATAACTCTAACCAAAATCTAACTGCCACAAGGAGAATATAAAAAAGAAAGAAGAAGCATAGAATGCTTTGGTGTGTGGAAATAAGAGGACGAGCCCTCTCCAAGAGGAATTCTGCCATAAAACCTATCCATAAAGCCAAAAATATTTTGGTAGTTTTTCCAAATAAATGCCAAATATTTTTACTGTTATAAAATGTTTATGAAATGGTTGTTATATGTTACTAACTGATACCCATTCATTTCTAGATGCACGAGCACATGCTATTCGGTTCGTGATTTACACCCCATGTGCGTCAGAGAGAGTCTCTCAGCTTACCAAGTTATCAACTAAAGGTTAAGCAACTCTATATAAACACTTCTTGGTTTGTGATCTTTTTCCATGTAGGAGTTCAGCAAATCCCATTCATTTTTTCTTCTCATTTAGCTCACTTTAAGTGATAATTTCTCATTCACTCCATTACTATTTGGAGCAAGTAAATACTTGATTTTGATGTACTTGAGGAGATTATATCCTAAATGTTTGACATATAAATAAATGAGAAAGAAAAACACTTTCCTTACTTCATTCCCTCTCACTACTACAGAAAGGACATTTAATGGCGGTAATAATAGTCAATTACGAATTAGTAAAACCAAAATATCAAACTATAGAAAGAATGCAGTGATAATAGTTTTTGAGCGGCAATGGTGTAATTTATTCATGCTAAGGTTGTACTATAATTTATGTTAAGCTACATGATTCTATAACCATGACAATTTTTTTCCCCGCTTAGAATAACTAAGATGCAAGTTAGATAAATATGATTTTTCCTCTTCTTCAATAGCACGTACCATTGATCAAATGAAGCATGTATAAAAAGTCTTAGATATATGAAATTTATCAAACCCGCGACTTTCAACATGAAAAATTATATCCACTAACATTGGAAATATTCATGCTTGTGTGTTGCGTTAGGGCTGTCCAACAATATTCATCACGATTACGGTGTATTACACACGGATCAAACTGTAAATTTCAATCTTAATTGTAAAGACGCGTCTATACATAAAGAGGGTTCATTAGAGAAGATTACTTCAAGTTTGAGAAGCCTCTCATGCCTTTGACCCTTTCTCATAAGTTGAAAACTTTGAAAATTTAATAGGAAAAGAATTTTTAATTGGAGTTCAAAACTGGTGTCCAGCAGGTGACAAGTAATAATAATTGATCAATTATATATATATATATATGTTATATATTTATACTGGAAAACATGTTTCAGAAACTGTTCAAAGGCCTTGTCACTTGTGTTCCCCATCTGTTTGTACTATGAGGCTGTCTCGCAGAGCTCTATCTGCCTTACAGCTTTCACTCAACGAGTACGTGCACCATGAGTATGATTGAAGAATTTGCTCAACTTAAAAAACTCACAAGATATTATCATGAAGGAAAAAAAATCCCAATCCTATCAAAATTATTAGTTCTTGAGGGTCCATTTACAGCAATGTGGCCCAGAAAGTCAAGAAACTTGGGCAATTTTTTTTTTCTTTTCATTTTTATTAAGCTAAAATTGCTGTCATGTATGTGATATTGTCTGGTTTTTAGTTTCACACAGCTGATAGCCAGACTCTGTTATTACCAACTCCATATGGAATATCAGAAAGTACAAGGGGTCTCATTCAACTCTTTCTGGAGAAACAAAGTCCATTAGTTCGGTACTACATCAAAGTGCTTCCCAACTTCTCAATTATTATCTTTTTTTTTTTTTTTTTTCAATGAAGAATACTAGTTGCTGATTTTAGAAGCTAAAATGCAAATATTTGTTTGTTTATTAAATGTTTTCAAATGGGGATTGTACAAAAATACTCCATCTTTAATGATAAGAGGTAGTAGATATCCTTTTGATTTTATAAACAAAATTCCTTTTCGAGTGGTAATGATTAGAGTTTATCATTATACTCTTAGTAAATTCTTTATTTATCACTATTATAAAGTGGTAGATTATTTATTTACCATGACCATAAAAAAATTTACCACAGACATATAATATTATTTATCATTATACACTTGGTATATTATTTTTTTACCACCGTTATAAAAAGGTACATTATTTATTTCTCATAACCAAAAAAAATTTAGCACTATTATATATATAATTACATATTTACCATTATACACTTCGTAAATTACATATTTATTACAACTATAAATTGATAAATTATTTATTTACTCTATTATAAATTGGTAAATCACTTATTTATAATATATCATTTATTTATCACTATTATAAACTCGTATATTATTTATTTATAACTACAATAATCAAGTAAATGAATACTATACTACTAATTTTACCATTTTTTTAAAGGTTAATTCCTTTTCAATATATGTTTTTCAAAGCCATTTTCATTCAATTTAATTAACAATAAACTAAAAGTCAACTAAATACTAATTGTTAACGATCAAATTTATATTTTAAATGTTTTTTTTTCAACAAAATAAAATATCGATTAGATGATGTTGGGGCCACTATGAATAAATATATCAATGTGAAAATATATATTGCAAATGAGTGAAATGAAAATTGGTGTCAACCATAGTTAGTAAAATACGGGACGAGAATTGAATGGCCAATAATACGGACAGGTATAATCCGGACTTTTTTATCAAAAAATACTTTAAAAAATCGGAATAAAAATGTGTATGTTAAAAATTCATAAATTTATTTACACGTCTATAATACTTCTAATTTTGAAAAATATGTTTATAAAATACACTAATAAAAAATTTAATTGTCTATAAAATATGATTTTTCACATAATTTAATGTGATTAGTTGGAGAAAAATATAAATTTATTGATAATTGATTAAGTGTTTAATTATTCAAAACAAAATCAATATTACATAAAAAATAATAACAGAAAATCGATTGGGACAAAGAATAATTGAATTTGAATGAAAAATAAAATTAGTGAGGATTATTTTTTACCCTTGAAAAATACGTGCATATATAATACGTTTTCATTGAAAAGCACGAGTATTTTTAAGTAAGTTTGGCAAAAGTACGTAATTCAGCTATATAATTAAAAAATATGTACGTACGTATATAATACGAGTATTATACATAAAATTGCTAACTATGGTGTCTACTCCAAAATTTTCAAGAAACTATAGTGAAATAATCATTATTTAGGTGTATATATATGAAGGAAATTTTGTTCAAACTATTTGTGCCAATTTTAACAGCAAGCAAGGAAAATAATGAGAGAATTTTTAATTATGGTTCTATTTTATCTCAAAAGTTAGGTGTGAAAATCTTCTCTTCTTTCATTTTCTAGTTACAATTTACCGTGACTTTTAAAATTCTCAAATCTCTTGTACCCAAACCATTTTAAAATTTTCAAATCTCTCATACCCAAACTATTTTAATAACCTAAAACAAAAATCACTCCTTATAGGATCTAGATCTACGAAATGCATTCTCTCGGATGCTCCGCCACAAAAATTCCAAGAAAAACCTGCAAGAATTGTAACAAAATTGTTGACACTTCCAGAAATTATTTGATGCATGTGAAGGTTTACTTTCCAAGCAAAGTCCATTCTTCATTGATACTTCGGAGGGAGAAGGATATTTTGGGTTTGAAATCAAGGAGGGAGGAAATAGGCAAAGATAATAAGGGATGAAAGAGAGGGAGATGATTGATGATATAAGTTGAGTAATACAGGGATAAAGGTAAAATAGATAATCTCACAGTTAAATACCATAGATAATCCTCTCTTCTCATAAAACTACCTAAAAGTATATCATCTATTTTCTAAAACAAGAAAAAGTAACCCTCCTTTTTCTGGTCAAATTTTTTGGGGAGTTCTAGTATAGGAGGGGCAAAATTCCTCCTATTTGTAGGAGTGGTTTTTGAACTGTCCGATTAAAATCTTGTGGTTTTTATCATTTTGCTTATCTAGGAATACTTGTACACAACTAGTCTTTTTCTCTGTAAAAAAGAAATATATATCATCTCTTTTTCCCATAAGCAGCAACAGCGGTACACAGCTTTTTTTTTAAAATTTTAAATCAAATATTTTCCCAACAAATAAAAGAGTCCCAAAACAAAGGAATTTCAATCCATATAATTGATCTGAGCGGTACATGTTTTTTACTTTTATTTTTTCTATTTTAAATTAAAGATTTTCTCAAAAAGTGAAAGAATTCCAAAACAAAATAATTTTAAACCTATGTGATTGATATGGCAAGGTATGATGATTCCTGCAAATTTGTTTGATGAGTTTATAGGTTTATGTTCGTATAGATTTCAAAGAGATTTAGAAAGACAGTTAAGTTTTTTGATGAAGGATTAGACAGAAGTTAGTAAATCAAGAAATAAAATATTAGTTTCAAAAGAAAAATCTGAGCCAAAAGTCCGTTTCCGATTTGAAATGCTTTTTTATTTATTTTTAATTCAAAAAGAAAGAGGAAAAAATTCTTTGATTTAATATCAGTTAGATGCATAAACTACAAACGCTCTTCAATTCTCTCTTATAATTAAGAACAAAACTCAAGGAAACACAACAGAAGCAAATCTTAGAGATTTTTTTTTTCGTTAGTTTTTCTTTTAAGAATATTTTCCAAAAAATAAATATTAAGTGTAACAAGGTCTATAATGATTATTGTGCTCCTCATTTGATATCCAATAAGAATAAAAAAAAAATCACCCCTATATGTAAGAGGGGTTTTACCTATCCTAAACTAGAATTTCCCTATGTATTTTAACATTTGGTTTATCTACTAGTATACTTGTTTTGGTTTTATGTACTAGTATATTAATTTTCGGACAAATTGTAGTTTTCTCCTGAAATATTGACTTTGTAGACTTTTGTCCGATTTCTTGTTGCATGAATTATCCTGGTATAATTTATTTGTTATGAAATTGTTTATTCTGTTATTGTCTGTTTACAAATTAACGGAAAAAATGATGTGGCATTTTTTTAATTATTTTTTCTTTTATTTAGTTATTAAATTTTTTGATTAAGTTCTGATTTAGTTAAAAAAAGGTCAAATTAAATTAAAAAATAAAAACAACAAAAGAAATTTGACCCTCCATCTCCTCAGCCATGGTCGAGACTCTTCTTACCCATATACTCATCTCTTTCCTTCTTTTATCTTTTTTTAGGAATTTTGTAATTATTTTTGATTATTGGGTTTCTAATCTTTGTTTGAGTCAAATTATTTTTCATGGTAGTGATTTCAAGCTCACTACTTCGTCTAGTGAACAACAAGATTGGCAATTTTTCATTTTCAACAAGAAAAAAGAAAAAAAAAAAAAAAAAATAAAAATACCCCAGAAGATGCAGGGGAAGAGTATAAATGAGGAGAAAAAGGAAAAAAAACATGAGTTGCCAAGAAATCATCCCATCATTTTCGATCTTCTTTTTTTTTTTTTTTTTCCCTCTATTCTTATGACCAGTTTATGAATACATTGTTGGGAATAACATTTAAGAAACACTTATATAGACCAGCCATATTATCCGACGATTCAATGGCTGCCGCCGTCATCATCCTCACTTGTCCCTTCTTCTTTGCTCAGCTTTCTCTATCACCAGCAACTTGTCTTATTCGTTCTTATGGGAGCTCATTCCTTCGTTCAAACAAAATTAGAAGCAAACAATTAAGAAACATGGGTAAGACTGAAGGGATCTTTTGGGGCCAAAGCTGAGAATATGCTTGAATCCATCAATTTAAAAAAAAAAAAAAACCCGGTGGAAGCGTATATGGGGAGAGAAGGAAACTGAGAGATTTTAAGTTTTTTATTTATTTTTAATTGATTTTTTCTTATTAAATTCATTGAATAAACTGATAAATAAAGTATCAAAGAAAAATAGTAAAATATGTACTGCGTTGGCCATTTCGTCTAAAATATAGACTGAAGTTAACGGAAGGAGATTTTTTTCAATATTTGAATAATATATGGGGAATTTATGTAACAAAAAATAATTTAAAGGGCAAAACTCTGTATCGCCAATAATTCGGAGATAAAATATACAATCCTTAATTTTTAATACTAGATACATTATATTTTATACTTAGTATATTTACTGATATATTAATCATTTTGCTACAAAATTTAAGAAGTAAATAATTAATTAAAACGAGCTCAAAATTCGATCATTTTGCTATAAGCCGTGTCGCTTACGGCCGTTAGCATATATATCTAAGGACTAGGACTAGCTTAGCTTATATGAAAACGTATATTTTCTTAAGGTTGCATAAAGCTGGTGTCTTTGTTATACTTTGTTATTTCCTTGGCCTTTTATTTAATTCTTTTACGATACATAGAAGTCCTTATCATGAATGTATATTCATGAAGTTGACAACTAACCCAGCAGCGAACTAATTGAATTATTTGTCAATCATCAATGAAAGTAGGGACCCAACTTATCATGAGTAAGGTTACATTGAAATAGACCTTAAAAGCATAAACCACAACAATTTGTGCTTCACAGTTGGATGGATGGACCTGACATCTATAGTTGTCAACCACTAATTCATTGTAGCATCCAAACCTGTGACTTGGATCTCATCATCATTTTCTTCAAAATTAGTCCACTGAAAGTGAAGGTAATTTGGTAAATCTTAAAAACCAATAACCATAAGGCTATGTTTGGTTGGAAGAAAGAAGAGTAAAAAAGATGAAGAAATTAGAAAGGAGAGAGAATATGAAAGAGAAAAAGAAGACTGATAATACCATAAGTTATTTGGTGGAAATGATAGTGAATAGGAAGGATATAGAGTATTTATTTTTAAAATTACCATTTTATCTATTTTGATATTTTTTTAATGACCATTTTGGAGGATAAATGTGTAAATTCTCACCCTCTCTTTTATTTTTTCTCACAAATTCCCCAAAATGGGGGGATGGCATTTGGTGGGCTCAGTGAGAGACATCACCCCTCCACCTCTTCTCTGGCTCCCATTTTTCCTTCTACCAAACAAGTGATTGGACTTCTCTCTCTACTCCTCTCCCTTCACCCCTCTCCATCCCTCCAAAAATCTACCCTATCAAACATAGTGTAAGAAGATTATTAGCAACAATATTGTCAGATGTGATTGTTGCATTTTAGTTTATCAATTATCATTCATGTGATTCTAACAGTAGAATTCATGAAAATAGAGGGTTGAGATTGGTCAGATTCGTCTAATTAAAGTAACTTTATAATGCATACTGACTTTTTGTTTTACCAATTTAATTGGAGTTTTGAGTCTTAAAATGCTGCTACCAAGTTAGTGAAATCGAATTTGGGTTAAGGGTTTTCTACTTTTTACAAGCATATGGAGAAAATTTTATAACGAAAGAAAAATTTACAGCTTCGACGATGCTAGGAGATATTGGAGTTATTTTCTCTGCTTTTTCCCCATTAAACTAGCGTAAATGCCAACCAATTTTTTGTGAGTCTTAATTTGAACTGTGTTCAGAAGTAGAATCCCATTTCGTTCCACCCATGACCCATCAATCGGTTTATATTGTGTAAATGACAGAGCGGCTCTGTTCAACCGAATTAAAGACACTATGCCATTTCAAGTGATTTCCCACATTGCATGTTACGTGGCCACGCCACACGCACCTGTGTAACAGTTCTGAATTTCGTCACGAGTTAAATATTTTGCACATGTGGAATTATATTTTTCTTTTCACCACGTGTCCATTACACACCCAAAAACATAGCTAAGGCTATATATTTATCTAGCTTTCCCTCTGTTGCTTGCTGGAATCCATATCTATCGGTAATAATATAGACAATTGCACATGTAAAAATAAATAAATAAATAAAAGACTAAATGAATTTAATACGCCATTGACATGTGATGGAATTGATCATCACAAAACGCACGAGCTAATTATATATGTCCAAGTGTATATATATCTAGCAAGAAGCAACATAACCTTTTTAGCTCTTATCTATGCCTAACTAGAACAAACATTTAAAATGGCAACGGTTAGAATTAATTTACTTCTTCTCCAAGTATTAATCACATCCATAGATATTTTTGACTAAAGGGGTCTTTACATTAATTCTTTGCCCCAAACTTGGCCAGGCATGTGAGTAATACAAACCTTTCGAAAGCGAAGTCACTATAGTAGTTTAGATCTTAATTGAGCTCTAGATATCAAACTAATTAATTCAGTAAATGAGAGAGACTCCCAGTTGGGTTTTTAATGCAACTCTTAAATTCTTAATGAAAACAGTTTGACTTAAAATGATTCTCATATATATGTATATCTATACGAACATATATGTACATATTCAACTGTCTAGAAGCTAAGAAATACGGTTTAGAAGTTAAAAAACTTACAAACATGATAATATTAATTGGTAGTTAAATAAGGTAAAAGTTGGTTTACTTCACGTGATTTGAATTAGGATAAGATTAGAAGTAATAACTGTCTCTTTATATGTCTCGGCATATATAGATGCTACAATACGCCAGTTCTCGTGTTCTATTAAAAGCAAAAACATTGCCATCTGCCAGGGCTGGCCTTTTTTTTTTTTTTTAATTTAAATAATATAATATATATATATTTAAATAAATAAAGCACGTGAGAAAAACTTTTTTTTTTTTTGTTTTGAGGGGACGTGAAAAGAACATTTGACTCATGGGCAAAGTTCACTATCATGTACTGTCCAATTATATATCTACTTGTTACATATAGTGATACATGGACACATGCTCAGCTGTTTACAGTGGTCAGTCAGAGCATCAATTTGGGAATCTTATTTTACCAAAAGGAATACTGTCCATTTCAAGAAAAAACTAAAAATGGCACGTGGAAATAAACCAATAGGGAGCTTGGTCTGTACATGGTATTTTCTTATTGAAGATTATGATTGTTTTAGATAGGTATATATGCTTAAGCTTTAAATGACATAACAAAGTAGTAATTAAAGGCTTCTTCCGAAATTGCATTTGGCGCATTATGATTTTTTTTCTTTTTTCTTTTCTAGATGTTGAGACTGAAGTTAAAAAATTGTGGAAATGATTATCTGAGGATCGATTGTGTTAATTAAGAAATGTGTCGTTTGTGCTAAGCAAATAATTATGTTGTTTGAGGCTAATGAGAAATAATTACGTGATTTAGATTGACGTGAAAGATTGAAAGGCACTTAAAAAGCATCCTAAATTTGCTAATGTTTGGATTATATTGTACCTAATCAAGATAGTAACCATTTCATAACGATAATGTTAGCAATTGCAAGTTATTGGCTGTGGGGCTAATAATGGAATAGATCACCAATGTTAATCTTATTACAAATAATTGAGCAAAGTTTAAGAAAATTATGTTGTAAGTTAAAAATAAAAACTTTTATTAATAATGAATATTTACAAATCAGCTGCCAAAGAAAAAATATTTACAAATCATTGGATTCTTTATGTTGTTTAATTCTTATCTATATATATCTAGGGCACCGATTCAGTAGGTATTTTTTTTTTACCTATCTATAGTATTATTTTGCTCAATAAAAATTCACCACACACGTCTTTTTATGGTAAAAGGTGGAGAGAGAAAGTCATTAAATAATGAATATTTTTTTTATTTTTTTATTTTCCAACTACTCAAATTATGATAACCGTTAGATCAATAATCCAAAGCTTAAAAGGAAAAAAAAAAAACCTATGGATAGGTAAAAAAAATAATTATTAGATTGGGAACCATATATATATATATATATATATGAGAGAGTTTTCAATGGAGATTTTTGTTTTTTCTCCATGAATGGGTACTTTGACCAAGTTGAAAATGACTTGCTATTGCAAGTCATTTTTACCTACAATCATTGCATTCTAATTATTTTGAGGAATTACCTTTTCATTGAAGTAGGAATAAGTTTTTGGAATGACTTTTTTAAGAAAAACAATTTGGAATGATTTTTTAAGGACAAAGTTTTGATAAAAAATATTAATATTTAATAGTTTTATGTATACAATTAGTTTTAAAATTATAAAACAGAAATACACTTTAATATGTTTAGATATATATGACTAAAATTATAAAAAACATCAAAATTTCATATATGTTTTTATTAGTTTTATATATTTTATTAGTTTTTTTATATACATACAAGTAATACTATTAAACCCTTCCAAAAAAAATGACTAAGACTATTAAAAAAAATAATTCACGTGAAATCAGGAAAAAAAAAGTATTAAGCTAAATAGATAACGTGTCTTCAAAAAAAAAAGTAATACATAAAATTAAAAAAAAGAGCAAATAGGTAATATATTTTCTTCAAATAAAAAAAAGTAATTCACATAAAATAAAAAAAATTATTAAGCTAAATATATAATAAGTTTTCTTCAAAAAAAAAAAGAAAAAGAAAAAGAGAGAGAGAATTTATAAGACTAGATAAATTTTACGATTACTTTGACCAAAGAAAATTAGTTCTCATTAAATAATTAACCTAGTAATAATAAAATAGCGTATAGGAAAAATATTTAAAAAAAAGAAAAATATACTTATATATAATTAGTAATAGCAATGATTAGAGGTGATGAATGAAAAAGAATGAGAATAAAAATATAAGGTAGCAACTATGCAGTGGGAATTAAAAGAAAAAAATAATGGAAAATAGATTGAAAAAAAGTCTAATTCATCAGGTTCCAAAGAAATTACCTATCTTTTAAGTCATAAATAGCTTTCTATATTTATATAAGAGTTAAATAAATTAGTTTTTTTTTTTTTTAGAATTACTAATATTACTATAACCATTAGATCAAAATCCAATTAGCTAAATTAGAGTAATCATCTATGGAGCAAACACAAAAATTTCAATTAAAACATCAACTTATACCGGGGGTTGAGTCACACCGGGGTAGGCTTGAAAACCTATTATTCCTAATGGGGTGGGGTGGTGATTGTGTAGTAGTATATATTTTCTTTTAATTTGTAATAAGTAGAGGTTATTAGTTAAGCCTCATTTTATAAAAAAAAAATATATATATATTATAAGAAGTTCAATTCTTATTATAGTTTTTAATAAGAAGGTTTTTACTTCTCAATTGTTCCAAAAAAATTTCACCAAAATTGAAACAGAAGAATCATATGTCGTTCAAGGTGAATGTTACAAGATCTAACAATAGAGTTTTAATTATATCTATTACACGACATTAATTTTTCTTTTTATCAAAAACTTCTCACATCAGTCATCAGGCGCACCTACATTATCCCTACTAAATATAAAACACTATTTCCGATAACTTTATATTAAACAGACATTTAATTACAGATTGACATATCATAATAATCACGATTTTAACCACAAAAAAAAAAAAAGAGACATATCATAATAATCATGACCAATCATTTAATTATTGACAACTTCACTAAATCATATGATAAGCAAATCTAAAATCTCGTGATTCGTGAACAATTGAATTTGCTTTCGTTAAATTGTACCCGTACTTGCCTTACTTGAAGTTAGTAGCTGACCCAAGGTCCATAACTAAAATGACATCACTGCCCCTCTGAAATTAGTAGCCGATCCAAGGTCCATAACTAAAATGACGTCCCTGCCCCTCTGACACGTGTATATCGGGTGTCTAATTGATTATGTGAAAGTCGGGTTGACAGAAATAGTACAAAGATCAGACTGCTCTAGAATCGAGCCGAATGAAAAGACCAAAAACCTGAGCAGTGCCAAAGAGAAATAGAAGGGAAATATCCAAAACAGTCTTTTTCTTTTTTTTCCCTCCTCTTCTCGAAATATTTTTCTAGAAAAATAACTTAAAACTCCAATAAAAATTGAAAAGAAAATAACTTCATTCAATCAAACAAGCATTACAGTAAAACTGACACATCTAATAGAAGAAAAAATTACATATAATCATCTATAACAATAAATAATCGCACAAAAAAGGTTCGGCGTTATACTAAAAAACTAAAAAAAATAAAAAATAAAAGAAAAATTAAAATGGTTTCAAACACGAATTTTTAGCTTTTATTAGATTTTGACGAATTTATATACTAAATATTTTCCATATAAAAATCAATTAACTTTTCTAATTCAACCATATACATTCTAAGAGATTTTAATTAATTTTCGAAGAAAAGATTAATTAACGAAAATACTCTCCATTTGATCAAAATAATACTATTTCTAAACGATTTCTATATTTTTATTTGACACCATATAATTATGACATATCGTCCGTATATATATATATTTTTCTTTTTTTGAAAAGAAAGAAGAAAATAAAAAAAATTTAGGGGAAGAAAAGGGAAGGAACAGTGAAACGGTGTATGCTCCGAGAAAAGCTGAGAGGGAAGTGAGTTAGATTCGCGAGTCCCGAGGTCCTTGTCTGTGGACATAGTGCGAGTTGAGTGGCCACACCGCGCACCAATCTCCATTGTCTAAGGAGAGACTGTATATCACTCTCTCTCTCTCTCTTTCTCTCTCTCTCACTCACTCACTCACTCATTCGCTCCATAACTTCCTTCTCTCTCTTCTTTCTTTCTCTCTCTACCTCTCGCTTTCCAATTTCTAAAACTTAAATGCGATCGATCTCTTTCTCTTTCTCTTTCTCACACATCCTCCTCCGTTTCGAAGCTACTTAAAAGCTCAGCTTTCTCTTTCCACTTTTGCTTTTCTCTCCTCCTCTTGTGTATCCTTATTTTTAAAAAGGAGTTCTACTTAGGATTAGACCGCCATTTGAAATCCCAATAAGCAAACAGTAAAGCAGGACAGGACAGGGCAGGACCCCCCCTCTCTCTCTCTCTCTCTCTCCTTCCCCGGTTTGCTTCCAAAAAAAAAAAAAAAAAAATCGTTTTCTACTAGTTGAGGGAGCCGTAAGGAAGGGGAATGTGAGGACCCGCTGTCCCTCAAAACTCCAGGCGTGCGGAGTTAGATTAGATTAGATTATATTAGATTAGATTGGATTAGATCGGATCACACCATCTAAAGATGGATCCGCCGGTTTTGATGAACGAGGGTTCGTTTTCGAATGCCAATGCGGGGTCGTATAACCTGGCGGAGATCTGGCCGTTCCATATGAATGGCGGTGGGGAGCCTGGAGTTGGATTGGGGCTGCGGAGGCCGCATTTCGGTCAGAATTTGGCGCCGTTCGGGGACGTTTCGGGCGCCAGTCGGGAGGCCTCGGCTAATGATCCAATGAATTTGGACCAGAATGGGAGTCATGGCGGTGGCGGCGGCGGTTCGAGGAAACGCCCTGACGTCGAGGATGATTCCGCCAAGGGCGTTTCTACCAGTAGTGGCAATGGCAATGGCAATGGCCTGGTATTTGGCTCATTTTGATTAAATTTCAGCTCTAATTGAGCTATTTAACTTCTAGCTTCTGCTCTCTCAAATCTTTTATTTATTTATTTATTTTTTATTTTTGGCTTAAATCTTTGATTATAAATTATAATGTGAAGTTGACGCTAGCATATTGTATCTTACCTTTTGTTTTACCCATTTTACCATATTATTAATACTGTTAATTTGTTATGACATGTACTTCTTTTAGTTCCCATTAGCTGGAAATGAATAAATTCGATACCATTTTATACCGTTATTCTATCTAAAATGCAGAACGAAACTAGATAGTTCTTTGCTGTTAATTGCTTTGCAACTTAAAAAAGTAATATAAGCTGTAAGACTAAAGTTGAAATCCTCATTACCATGTTTTTTTGTTTTTGGTTTCTTTTTTTTCATCAAATTTTGGCAGTATGATTGTGACGGAAAACGGCTAAAAACTTCAGGATGTAAAGACGAGAATGGCGAATCAAAAGCCGAAGCAGAACAGAGTTCAGGCAAGCCAGAGGAGCAAACTACTAGGCCAAATGATCCACCTAAACAGGACTACATTCATGTGCGAGCTAGAAGGGGTCAAGCTACTGATAGCCACAGTCTCGCAGAAAGAGTAATTTACACTCACGCCTCTCAAACATGACATAATATTTTTCTCTTATAATGCAAACCATTTGAAAACCGGCCCTCATTTTTAATGGCCAAAATTTGAACGACCAAGTCTAAGCTTTAGATATTAGGCACCTCACTATCTTTTTCCTCAACTTAGATTATGTTGAGATGATTGGACTTAGATCCTGGCACCTCTAAAATTTTGTTTAAACGTTGCTACAATTTATTTATTTATATGTATATATATATATATTTATATAACTGTGGATCGCATCTAGATCTATTGAATGAGAATTGCTGATTGGAACTATACGGTGAACAGGCTAGAAGAGAAAAAATAAGTGAAAGGATGAAAATTCTCCAAGACTTGGTCCCTGGTTGTAATAAGGTACATAGTTCTGGCTTTTCTTTAATTTCAACACCTTGTCAATGTCATTACAATTTAATTTCATGGCAAACATAATTATGGGGATTAATTTCTAGTCAAGTAAATGGACCCTACATGATATTTTCATGAAATTGTTTGCTAAGGTGGGGTTTTTTTTTAATATTTTTATGATTATTTTTTTCAGGTTATTGGAAAAGCGCTGGTTCTTGATGAGATAATTAATTACATCCAATCATTACAGCGTCAAGTTGAGGTTTGTGTACTCTTCGGCTGCCTTCTTTTTTCTTTTTTCTCTTTTCATTTTTTTCAAATAATTTTCACCCTTGTTTGGACTTGAGCTATAAGCCTTATCAATTTACTCAATGTTACAGTTCCTGTCCATGAAGCTTGAAGCAGTTAATACAAGAATGACCCCTGGAGTTGAAGTGTTTCCTTCTAAAGATGTAAGTCCAAAGAATATGGTAAACATTCTATAGATTAAGTTTGTCATGTTTTGAAAACTATTTAACTCGTGTGCCATTTGGTTCATCTTATTACCAATTTTTTTTCACTTGTCAGATAAGATTCCCTTATACTTCTAAGATTTGTCACTTTTTAATGTGAGAAAACCGGATTATAGGCTTGAGATGCGATATCTAAAGGATGCTGGATCTGTCTACACTCATTTTATAGATTCTCATGTCTCATGTCCTTTCTCATACTTTGTTTAACAGTTCAGTCTATTCTCACTAATAGTTTTCTCATGTATAGGAACGATTTTGATTAGTATACTAACAAAGAGTAACAGTTTTCTCTTTTTAATGAACTTTCATGTTGTAATAGATCAATTTGGCATCTCAGTATAGTCAACAAACATTTGAGGCTGCTGGCATGGCTTTTAATTCACAACCTACAAGGGAGTTCAGCCGTGGATCATCACCGGAGTGGTTGCATATGCAGGTTGGTGGTGGTTTTGAAAGAACAACATAGTCAAGAAAATCCTCTTCAAAGGGTAATAAACGCATTAAAAGGTGATGCTGCTTCCTCCTTCAGTTGCTGTCAAGAAAGTATAATACTCCATTATGTTAAATCAAAGAAAGAACTCTCATTTTCTACTTTGGCCCTGGAGTTGTGATTGTTGTCTATAAAGACTGCTAAGGTTTGTGACTGAAATCTCCATTTGATCATGTGGTGGAAAATGAATCCTCATCTCTTTATAGCTCCTAGAAGGCTACACATTCTTCTCCTATCAGATACCAAACTTCACCTGCTGAAAGGATATTGTTCTTGTAAAAGAAACCGTTTCTTGTTCTAGATTTATGATGCTCACATACCTATGTAAACCTTACTTTGACATTGGATTTGTTATAAAGCTGAAGCTCAATTAAAATAATGATCCATTTTGGTGTACTGCTTTGTTCCCAAGTTGACAATTGAACTTCTTTTCCTTCATGTCAAGTGTTTTAGATAGATTGTTGCTGTACACATATCAAAGAATCGAAAAAATCGACAGAAAATTCTTGTATAAACCTTGAAAAGTTCTTATTTACATGCTTTAACATGAAAGCTCGAATGCAAACCTTATTTAATGGATTCTGAAGCACTAAGTGTGCTCCAAGAGAAATTTCAATTCTAGCTGCTAAGAAAATTATGTTACTGGTTGCGCTGAACCGTAGGAAGTTCCCTCTTGATTAAAATTACTCCCACTTGATTGGAAATAGGAAATAGTAGTCCAGATCACTCGAAAGAGTAGGATCGCCACAAATACAGTGCCACCAAGGGTGCAGACAACCTGACAACAAAATCACGACGCTATCAGTGGTCGTATTGCTTCTTCTAGTCAAGTTAAACCAATAATACAACTATACAAACCAGAATGACAGAAGAAATTAATCTTCTAAAGGATTGAACAATCATTTAATGTGAAAAAACTACGCATGTTCATTAAAAGGAATCGGACTTATGGACCTTGTAAGTACTTGTTATATTAAATCGTTTGCGTTATCTTGAATTTTACTTGCCCAAAATACCAAATGGGATCATAAAAAGTCTCACTTAACAACTTGTTGCATTTGACATAAGTTTTAGCACATGTTTCAGAAGATAGCTGCGATTATGCTAAAATGAAAAGCTGGCAATATTCCTTGTCTCCATAAACGCATGTAGATTGTAATTATCTGAAAGGTTGTGATGAAGCAGTAAATGGAATCTACTAAAGAGATGAGCACTAGCAAAGCAAATACCTCAAGAAGAGCTTTAACAATTGAAAGTGAAGCCAATAGCAGAAGCCCATCAACTGCAAAAGATACCTGTCCCATTCATAAATGGGAGAAATGAGAAAAGAAGGGAACATCAAAAAAGAAGGATAGATAAAGGAAATAAGAGAATTAGCATAGTTTTATAACCTTCCATGCGTTGCACATGCGAATATGCAGCATTAAGAAATAAAACCAAAAGAATGATATATCCTATAGCCTGGAGAATAACATTTAATACAAGTGTGTAAAAGAATAAGATAAGGCCAAACTCTGTGTAATTTATATGATATGGCGTGAGCATACCACTCAGAGTCAGAGGACACTTTAATTTTGAGAGTGATTCTATTAACTGACTCCTTATAAACCAGTGAGTAGTGACACACCCTCAAGTATACCAAACATGAGTGCAACCACCAAAGTATTCCCTATATATTTATTAAAATGAGAGCTTTAACTTTGTATTATGCAATAATATTTGCATGTAACTGCATGCCAAAGTATCAATAATGTCACTTGCAAATAATTTAAAAAAAAAAAAATGCCCCTTTGAAGCTACACATGTAATATCGTCATATAGTATGAAAGCCCAGAATTTTTTTATCTTCCTCCCATCAAAAGTAAATAAAAAAAAAATACAGGAATACAAAGAATTACCAACTGGGTTGATATGGCCGGAGGCAAAACAGAGCGAGAGGCCTTCTTTGCACGCTTAGAGATCTTCTTAACCATACTTCGCAGAAACCTTATCAACAGATCAACACTGCTCTCCGTTTCCTGTTCATCGTCACTCTCGTCGTCCTCGGCCAGATCATCACCGTCGAAAAAGAAAGCCTCATCAATGATCTCATGGGTCTCTTTAGGGGTCGAATTGTTCGGCTGAGATAACAAATATCGCAAATAAATAGTAATGAAAACTGAACTTGATAAGAGTTGTTGTGATGTGGAAGAAATGAAACCTTTCCATGGCGATGAATGTTGATTCTGTGGTTTCTGGGAAAGGTCTGGTTATGGAGAGGGAATGAGACCTTGACACGTGGCGCGTGTGAACGTGAGGAGTGGACGAGCTCGGTGGTGGTGGTGGTGGTGGTGACTGTGGAGAACCGTGAGGATGATAAGTATAACGCGGTGGCCATTGGAAAAAACAAAATCCGGAAATATGATCACAGGGGCCTCTTGGCTTATCCAGTTTTGAGCATTTTCTTGGGCTAGGATGCTTATAAGCCCCAGTCTAGAGTGGGCTTCATGGTTATGCATTGAGGGCCCATTAACGTCTGCCACGGCAACAACATGAACCCAAGAGAGAAATTAGAGAGTATTTATTTATTTTTTCAGAACTTCATTTAGTAAATGTCCCCAAAGAAGGAGAAACGCTACAAACTTATTTTGATTAACTTCCAGTTTTTTTGTGAAAATTACACCTAATACTCATTTTTTAAAACTTATTTAAAAAATACCCGTTTCTAAAATTTCTTTCAAAAATACCCGTTTTTACGATCCATATTTCATATAAAAAATATGAGTGGTCCACATTTACAATGTAAATTTTGTCCATGAGATACACATTTCATGTGTAAAATATGAACGGTACATATTTTAAAATATGTGCCAATTTTGAGCGTAAATTTTATTCATGAAATGTGGACCGCAGTATACATTTAATACATGAAATATATACTGTGGTCTACATTTTATGTATAAAACAGTGGTGGTCTACATTTCTCCAAAAAAAAGGTATAAAAAACGGGTATTTATGAAATAAAAATAAAAAACGAGTATTTATGAAAATATGGTTTTAAAAACGGGTATTTATGAACTTTTTCTTTTTTTGTTTTGATAAATTGAAAATAAAAGTAAAAATTTTGTTTTGATTTTCAATTTTTATAAACAAGAAACATGCTTAACAAATTTTATTTCACTATTTGTTTCCAAAAACAATAAAGTGGAAATAATGAGATAGAAAGTCATATAGCCAACTAGAGCTAGCTCAGTTGGTCCAAGACTTGAGGGATGTGTATGTGAGTTTGGAAAGATCATGGTTCATGCTTTGGTAGAGTGTATGTATGTGTTATTTTTATTTAAATTTATAGTAAGTAGTGTCATTAGTTAAGTCATATCTTTTTTTAAAAAAAAAAATATAGAAAAAGTCATATAGACTTATATTTATGTATGTATATATATATATATATGTATGTACGCACTTGTATACAAATATTTGTATGTTCTTTTGTTTTCGAAATTTGTTTTAAAAAATAAAGATATTAGAGATTTTTTGTTACTTTTTGTTTTTGAAATTTTTGTTAACAATTTTTAAAAACAAAAAATAAAAAACAAAAATAAGGTTGTCAAGCAAAATTCTATTTTTTTTTTCCATTTTTCTGTTTAAAAAAAGAAAAAATAAAAAACAAAAGTCAATCCAATCAAGACCTAAATAGCTGATTTCACGCTATATTTATATGGGGGTTATAGAAATGTGACCAAATTTTGGGCTCAATTTCAATAAGTGTCCCTTTGTCAAATGTTATAGCAAAATGTTCGGTATATATGCTTATATACCAAATGTAAAATTTTATATACCAAGTATAAAAAATTATATACCCAGTGCATTTCAGTACAGTAACTAAAATTGGTAGATATGTGTA